>CAKAOI010046339.1:0-80572 GCA_916701655.1 Sebastiscus albofasciatus
AAAGCATTGGCGTGCAGCATAGGAAGCCCTAAAAAAGTTTTAAAATATGAAATATCGATGTCAGTATTGGCCTCAAAAATCCAGTATCAGTCAGGCTACAAATAGAACATTGGATAATAATTCATTAAAGTCCTTTTATAATGTGGTTTCAAAATAACAGAACATAATTGTAAATCATTATGCTCTGTGACACCAATATGGACTCATTACACAAATGGATTTGCTATACAAGGGATAAATATATGGTGCCGGCAGTCAGGAAGTTATTAACCTCCACAGAGCATTAACATGCTTAAATGGGATTTCAGTTGTCAATACCATGTCTGCTCACAATACTCATATTCAGCCTTTCTAATCCTTATTTAAAGGAGAACATCCAACACTTTTCATACCGTCATTCTGTTAGGCCACGTTCAGACTGCCAGCCAAAATCCGTTTCTTGGCATATCCAGATTGTATGCAGATTGATTTTAGAAAGTCTGGACAGCAAAAAAATGCATGAAAATCAAATCAGATCCGAACCACATTTGGAGGTGGTTAGAAAGGCGATTCCAATCGGATTTCTACAGATGCGTCTCAGTCCGGCCTCTCTGGCTGCTCAAATCGGATTTCCAAGTACTTTGCGAATGGCATCATACCTCTCGCTGCACATTGATGCCCGCCATGACTGCAGCATGAAACATCGCAATGTATACCAGCCTCCTCCATCGCTGAGTTTGTCTGGTTGGACGAAGGAGTTCTGCACCGCGACTTATTGACAGTGCGATTATTTGGAGGGTGAAATGATGGATCTCCATTTCTCAGGCTTCTGCGTTGGAAAGCTGCATAGCAACGTAGTTACTGATGCCTATGTCGTTACCACAGCAACCCATGCAAATAGGTTGGTGTTGCCTAGACCCACAAATTTGGATCTGACTACTTGCAAGTAACAGTGCGGTCAGTATAGGGTGGGAAAAAAAAATTATTTCTTTTTTTTTTCGATTTTGAAATTGATTTTTTAATGCCAGAATTGATATATTTGCTTTGTTTGAATCTATGCGAAGGTAGAAGGAAGTTACCACTTTTATTGTTGTAGTCTGAGTAACAAGACGTCATATCTGTTCCGTATCCTTCAACCAAAACAAACCACAGCCGGCTGCAGCAAGCTGAAATGAGAAAGTAAAAAATGGCGGAGGGTCGGTGTGGATACGACCTGAGGCCTGTACTACGAAGCGAGTTCAACATACCCAGGGTATCTTCTCGTTATCTGGCTTAACTAACCTTAACAAACGAGATCCCGCTAAATGGTCCTACGACGCTGGTTATCAACTCGGTAAATCAACCCAGCGTTTGTCAGTCTGGCTACGAGCGCGTTCACATGAACAGGGCGGTGTTTGCAGCATCTGACCAATCACAGACATTTACAAGTCTACAGACTTGCGGAGAGACAGGCAGAGCGGCACATTTTACACAGGAAGAGCAAACTATATTAGACAAATACGAAGAAGTTAAACACATAATCCAGGCTAGTAGTAACACAGTTGAAACTGCCAAATGCAGGAAGTACAGCTGGCAATAGAAAAAACTCCCGATGTGTGAATGCATAAATTAACAGACTTATTAATTTTAACGGAATACTCAAAAGTCAGTTATAGTCGTCTAGATATAAATAACTTTTAGTAGTGAAATGGATGAATGGATTACACTTCATTATGCCCATTAAGAATAATGTGGCGTGTGTGACTATTTCAACCTTCTTTCAGCTGCGTCCCCGTCTCCGGCGGTGTGAAACAGAGTCAAGAGCAAGTAAAAAAAATTTTTATATAAAAACATAATTCAAAGCGGTAAGCACCCTCAGCCTAAAGTCAGCTGTCCTTCCTGCAATTGTCGGTTTAAACTGTGTTGTTTTTAGCCTGGATTATGACTTAAACTTCTTCATATGTGTGCAATATTATCATATGATCCGCGCACCGAGCTTTGATTTGTCTGTAGGTGGTGCTTTTATACGAGTTATCTGGAACATAACCTGCTCCGGAGCAGGTTAGCTGTTCAGCATCAGTTACCATGGTGATCTACCCCACCGGTAAGAAGTAAGCCACCTTCGTAGGACGGAAAACCCTGAAGGGTTAACCCTGAAGTTACCTCGCTAACTCCAAATCCTGCTTCATAGTACAGGCCTTAGCACTCTCACATGTTGAATCCAAAGTGGTAAACACTACACATACAGTTAAGTATGGAAACACTTTGGATTTCACACATTGCCAGTAAAAGCAG
This sequence comes from Sebastiscus albofasciatus, assembly GCA_916701655.1. Classification (NCBI taxonomy): domain Eukaryota; kingdom Metazoa; phylum Chordata; class Actinopteri; order Perciformes; family Sebastidae; genus Sebastiscus; species Sebastiscus albofasciatus. The sequence continues at coordinate 2,254 of CAKAOI010046339.1, forward strand.
AACTAGACATCATGGCTAAAGCTGCATGCTAACTCTACAACTATAAATCACCCATATACTGACATGTGTGTTAAATGCATTCAAACCATTGATGTATAAAGAGAACGGAGCTGACGGAAGAACTAGGGAAGGACTTGGTGAAGTTAGAGGAAGTATACACACGTGACTATGTCCGGTTTTCAAAATAAGATTTTAACAAAGGGAACTGTATATACAAAATACATATATGGAAATATTATTGGTTGGATAATATTTGCCAGAAGTATAAAACATTATACTGTGAGGGAAATATTCTTTGATTTTTTTTTTTTTGGTTGCTGGAAAATATTAAGTAAATAATGCCTGACATTGACTGATATATTTGACTTCAGGACATCTCTGACTACATACATGCTGAACATCAAACATTTTAATGTATTAATTTAGATATTTTCCAAAGTAAAAGCCGCTAGAAATGTGTGATTTGAATGAATGAATTGGCTACCCAAGTATTGTGATATTATCAAATTGGGAGATAGGCGAATCGTCCCAACCCTAGCAGACAGTCTGTCTTAAAGGTCTGATTTGAGTAACAAATCAGATTTGCCTTCTGTCTAAACGTAGCCTTAGTTAGTTTTGTTTTTTTTAAAAAACATTTTCTCTTTTACTAAATGGATTAATTCTACTGTTTGATCACAAAACTGAACAGCAGTCAAAACTGGTGAAAGTAAAGCGGGCTTAAGAGGGTTTAAGAGGGCTTCCATTCATGTGTTCAAAGGTGCACACTGTGATACAGGTTACCCTCAGAATAAATGTAACACTGATACAGCATGCTTAACACAAACAACAGCAGAATTCCCTCAAAGCCTTGTCTGTGAGCATGATATGCCTGTAGAAAATGGATTTATTCTGTAGGATTAGCCCACCCAGACTGTCCTGTGTGTATCTCTTGTTGGTGAAGAAGCTGTGTTCCACCAGATTTTTATTTTTTTTTTTTAAAGGAAGTACAGCACTATGTATATATTTCTTGTTTCCTAAATATGAATCAAAAAAAACATTTGGTGCTGAAATTGTGGAAACTAGATCCCGCTGCACTCTTGGCTGTTGCTGTTATGGGGATAGGGCACTACTAATCTATGGCGCTTTTCTAACATCAAAGACAACACATACTAGAAAGAGCGTGTTGCAAGGGCAAGCCCCATAGAAGAGGAGAATCAGCAATCTGCAGGTAATTCACCCTGGACTTCTGTTTGGATTTAGAGAAGCTGGATGTAAACAAAATAAATGTCAGCTGTAAATATTCAGGAACTGACCTTAAGAATTCCTTAAAACTCAGTTACAGTTCGTTTTTGTGTGTTAAGTGGAGTAAATATTAGTAACAATCACAATCCAGCTTTGTTTAATCAATAGATTTCTCTACGCTCCATTACATATTAAATATGTATGTGGAATGATCCCACTGTGTCTGTGTGGCATGTGATAATAAGTAGCCTGAGAGCAGAACAATTGGGTTATCTTTTAAGTTATCTTGAAGCGCTGACATCCTAGTGGGAATGATTTATTATTTCATATAATTCAGCAATTGCAAACCATGAAATAATTTCGGATAGTCCCTTGGGATGAATGGAGAAAGAAGTTATTATTGTAGCAAGACATGTAAGAGAAATGACATGATGGCATTTCAGTAAATATTCATACATCTTTGATATATATTCAATTGCACAGGAAATTCAAACAGCCAGCTGTATCTGTAGCAACCTAGTTTTACTGCCGCCATCCATTGATACATTTACATGACAGTGGATGATATGAGAACCAAGAGCGAGATTGACTGAAGTCAGTTTTGTTTCCCTCTCCTTGCCCAGGGGTATATACTGTACTGTACAGCTCCATCTGCTACTGTATCTGAAATGATAACCACATTTTGGTCAGCATCTATGCAGAGTACTTCATGCTTTGCAGCTTGTCAGAGATAAAATAGACGCATTGTGTACATAATACAATAGAGGCTGAGGTTTAGGCTGCCGCTGATGCTCCGATCTGAAGGTGCTCCGATCAGAATTTTTGTGGCCAATCGCTGGAAGCAGTAGCGGCTGATACTGATCACAAGGTCTATTTGAAGCCTTCCGTGTCCGTCACGCGATATCATTGGGCCCAAAATACTTTTTCTAATAGACCTACATTGGGAAAGAGACGTCTGAAACTCAGCGGAAGGTAAATCAACTTCCCAGTACAAGCACTTGAATAGCCCATATTTAAATCATCAGGTCCTTAAAGTTGTAAAATGCACTAATCCAGAGTTATTTTCCTTGCTCCATTCATATGAATGAGACCCAGACCGAAACTTGATCGAGGGCTGGGAGGCGGAGTTAAAGAAAACGCTACTGCGCCTGCTCTATGGGCCCAATGGACGCGGAAGATTGACGGATGATCCGGGTACTTTATCACTCGGGAGTCGAGACATTTTGGCTCCTTGCACCACTGAGCAACTCTTCGCCTCCAACGCTGTATCCAGTTCTCTTTATACATCCATGGGGTACCCCCTTTGATAAAGAGGAGTGGTTTAACTTTGAGCTATTCCGCCTCGTCTCTACGTCTTCGCTGAACTGCGTTGTAAAAGGTAGGTAAGACCGGCAGCGGAGCCTTCGTTGCCATCAATTGCGCTTTCAGACAATCAATAACCAATAACAGACTACTAAATGGTGGCAACGCTCTTGTCTGACTCTGGCTGCTGTAGAGATAGTGAGTTTATTGCATTTGGGGAGATTTTTACTGTATATAGCATATTCAGTATATGTTGAATGGGGGAAACACTGCCATTTATACAGTGTAGACACAGATGTGACACAAAGGTAATTAACACATAATCATATTAATTGTATATATATATCTCATACATTGAAATGCAGTATTTTGAAAAAAAAACTGTATTATTTTGATGTAATACGATTGGTTTTAATGAGCATAGTATCACAACTCATAAAGGAGAGCACATGGCTCTCAGGCGGTAAAAGAAATCCTGTAACACAAGGACAAAGAGGCTTATGTTCAAACATTAATGACGGTACCAAACACTGGAGAAAACTAAACAAGCCTTCAGTCAACACGTCTCCATATAAGTAATCCCTGTGAGACAGTCACTGCAACTTTCTTTCAACAACTTTAAATCCAGACCTGTCTAATGAGACAAATTGCTTCAAGTTTTCCCCAAGAAATAAAAACATTCTCACGTTGTCTGACACTTTGTCTCTTTCTCTCTGTCTTTCTGTCATGCTTACAATTTTCTAGTCTCATGTTTTAGATTGATACAGGTGAAAGATTTTTTTTTATATCTTCTGCTCTATTCTCTTTGTTGACTGTTATTTTATTGCTAATTCAGAATTTGCGTCTTTATGACGTGAGTTCTCTTCAAGGTGTGTCACATTTCTATTTTAAAGCATATGAAGTCAATGCAAAGACGCGAGTGGATGCAGACAGATGTATATTGCATAAATACAGACTGCAAAAGAATTCAAGGGGTTGAATTTGTATAGAACAGATTTGTAGGTGAGAATTTGCTTCACATTAAGTCCGATCACACTGGACCTTAAGTTTCACCTGCATACTCGGCATAGTCTCACAGACTACTCTCCACCTGCCACAATGATTCAAATGGTGCCACTTACCATGAAAATGTATTCAATAATTTTATCATTTACAAGTACAGCATATTATAAGTTCTTTCAAAAATGGGCCAGCAGCTCCCAAGATTGATGACAACAATGATGAGACTGAGGCCTTGTCTACACGCATACAGATATTTTTAAAAACTGATATTTTACTCTCCGTTTAAAAGAAAAAATCTGTCCACACGACCTTCGCTTTTTAAAGTATCTCCGTTCACACTTGAACGCAAAAACGACTCTAAACGCTCGCCGTAATATTTACATGTCACCACAAGTGAGATCACAAGTTAAGGGTCAAAGAATTTTTTTTACCACCCTTCTCACTCCCTTTGCTTCGGCTTCATTACAGTCAGTTCAAAGAATGGGCAAGCGCGTAATGAGGAGAGGATGTCATCAAACGCTCCGTTTTACACATCCACACAAATACAAAATAACCAGAGTTTTTAACAATCTGCGCCTCAAGAGGCATTTTCAAAAATATCTGTTTTTGTGACCTGAAACTCTGTTTGCGTGGGTGAGAGGCCAAAACGTAGAGGAAAATATCTGTTTTAAAAATATCAGTATATGTGTAGACAGGGCCTTAGATAGATAAGTGGGCGACTTTGACATGTATTATGGTATTAGATACCCCTAATTCTTCTAAAATGTGGTTTAGGAGCATCAAATAGATGTTGTGAGCCCAACTCTTCTTTGCTTGTGATGAGTTTAAAGCCTACAGTATGCTAATACTCACTCTGGTGGTGAACAAAAGTATTCTGTCATAATTTAATTGGGTTTTGTTGTTGTGCTGATTCCTGTCTGAAATATGCATTTAGCAGGTATAGACCTGCAGGAATGTAGTGGTTGTTGTAGCATAAATATCATCCATTCAAACTAAAGCAATAATAAGGAAGACATTTTTCTTTGATTTGTCGCTTATTATATTGTTGTGGTAGACGTTCGCTATGAAGTTGTAGCTTCCACTGTTATGACAGTTAAAGTGAGGAAGTGAGGCGAGGACATTTAATTATCCTGGGGAACCATTTTCATGGATGTATCCGTTAAGAAGGACTTCATAAATAATTTCTGTTAAAATCAACACTAATGGTTCACATTGCAGTAAGGAGAGAGAAAATAGTCTCTGACTTAATACTTATGAAACTGAAGAGGAATGAATCCGCTATGAAATGGTAATGACCCGTACAAAGCCAGTAACTTGTGACCAAGATGAGACATAATCAGACAGTGATGGCATGAGCCCAGTAAGCCTTATGCATTCATTGCTTATGTGCATGTATGGTCATGGCGACATGTATCAATGCATGTTCAAGGTTTTTAGTAGGATAACTGCAGTGTTTGCACATACAGGCAGCTTCACCATCACATATCCAGTAGTGATGAGACCACAGATACAAGGGAGGGACAGTGGGATGGATATTTGGTAAGAAGAATATTTCCTAGAAGCTATGTGTCCGCCATTTTGGACTGAAAGCAACTACCGGACACCAGTAAAACGTCCACCTACAAAATGTATTTAGTGTCTCTACTGAAATGGCCTGTGTTGAACAATACAAATATTATGAATATGCATACTTTTATAACTAATTACTTGTTTATTTATTAAACTGGGCCGAATCTTAGAGGAGCATAAAATGACCGATGGACATAAATGGAAGTTAGAAAAATCCAACACAAAGATTTTGAGAGCAATCTCAAACTTGTTCATGTCAAGGAGCTCAAAAATAATGTACAATAGACCACAGACCATGGATGTATAAGAGGTTGTGTCCTGTGCTTTTGCCCTGCATTTTAATAAATAGCCTACAACTACATTAAATTCTGTTTATGTCATACTACTAGCACTACTAGCTACTGGCCGATAGCCGGTTGTTTGGGAACAGAGACATTAATATCTCCACCACGGTATAAGCTTACAGCATACAGCCCATGGGTGTATTATAAGATGATAAAAGTGATGAATTACAGCCAATATATTCATTATTACAGTCGCATACAGCTAGCAGGAAGCTGGCAGAACTGGATATGAACGTGCAGGGTGGTGCAGTCCTGTGGAAAATAACTCAGCTATTAGTTAAATTTACAACTTTTAGGATATAATGATTTAAATGATGTTTGTTCTGGGAAGTTGAATTATCCTCTGATTTACAGATGTGTCTTTAAACATCCATGGCCACAGACTCACTGGCATTTTCAATCCAAAATGGCGGCAGTGCTACCGCAGCGCCATCTAGCGGCTGTTGTCAAAAAAGCGCCAGATTTTCGTCTCTTTGCTTCTATACTCTTCGGCTGGAAGGCTGGATAGACATACAGACAGACATACAGATCCATCCATCTATGTGGCTATAGTTAATAACCTCCGATTGTAGGTCACTTTATTTGTAAGTCTTAATATGTTTGCTTCAGGTGCTGTTTAAAGAATATGGTGGTGTTGCAGTGCTTTAGGGTTTCTATTAGCCTAGCTGGCAGGACACTACTGAGGTCAGAACTCCCACAAGCCTGGAGGTGCATTAATTATTGACACCTCATTTTTACTTACTACTCTTTGTGGCCTCATTTGTAAAGAGAGAGAAATAATCTCTCACACAGTTATTCATTGTAATTACCGATAAGTGTAATTAAAAATCACTTAAATTAATTAAGATCAATCCTTAAGCAATGGGTGATACAGTGTCTCGCTATGCGTTTTGTTGGGGACAAAATGAACAACAAGAAGTAAACCAGAAGACATAATGGGCCCAAAACAAGAACATATTCTTATCCTATACTGTATGTAGTTTACATGTGGTTTGCTCATATGGGTTCTCCAAGCCAGATTCACCAAACTCTCTTAATTGGACAAATTAGTTGTGAATGACTCATTTCGCCCTGATGAGTAACACCTGTTCATGAGAAGGTGTGAGCTCGTGAGATTTCATCATTGAAATAATAAGGCTGCCTGTTCTGCTTCGTGTGAGGGCTTCATTCATTTTTGTTCACAAAAATGTTACCAAAGAGTAAAAACAAGACTTTCACACCGCAGAGCTTCGAGTCCTGCTGCCTGAAATCAGCAGACTAACACAAAACAAATTCAGCAGTTCTATTAAAGGACCTGAAACAATCAGTAAATATGAATAGTGCCAATGATGTTTAATCAGAGCGGCGCTGCACTGTTACAGAAATAAAGAGGGAATGTTTTTTACTCTTTCTAAAGCAAAGCGGTCCATGACTAATGAGAGGCGGTCAACAGGCTATGACAGCCACAAAGGTGTTAGACTAGATAATACAGTATAGCCTACAGTCTGGTCTCACTTCCAGGGTGTCAAATACAGATGCTTGTCCCGTCGTCCTGAGTCCAAAAAAATAGGATCAGGTAGGATGAAAATTAACTTTATGACGAATTTGGGACGAGAGTTAAAAGAAAAATACTCGTTAGAATGAACGGCGATGAAAATGACTGCACGATGTGTGTAGCGCCCAGTTAGGCCTATTATTAAAACTCCTTGGCAACATAAACACACACATGCACGCGCATTGTCAGTGCCCCCCCGATCCGTCCCGCACTGCATCTTGTCCAGCAGCTCCTCCAACTTTTGGATGCACCAGCCAGCAAAGCTGGTTCTAGCTTTTTTGGGGCCCATATGCAGAATCTTGTTTTTTGATCAAATGCTACGTTTTACACATAAAACAAATATTTAAATTGAACTTTGCTGCATTGTTAACACCAAAATCAAAACAGTGCTTTGGATGAATTATAAATATATCAACAAAAATGAACAAATCACTTTTGAAGTTCAATTTATTTAAAGGTCACTTTGAATGATTAACTAAAGATAATGTAGAAAAACAAAGATTTTAAATTCGGGAAGGTCCACATTCATTTCGGGACGGCTTAGGTTGTATTTTGGAATCGTTCCGGGAGGATGGTGAAAACAGTTTGTTTAGAGCCCTGACTTTAACGCCTGTATGAGATGCACAGGACTTTCAACTAACTCCAATATAAACCCATCTGCATCATTATTAGACGCACAGAGCGACGGACGTAGTATTAAGTGCTAAAAACTCCTCAAAGGGGGGGCGTGAGGGGTGGTGAATGGGTCAAACAAACACAGGACTTTTACTCGGGACTTTTTGTGTCCCGTGTGAAACCAAAAGTTGAGTGGTTTTAACTGACGGCATTACAACACTGCGTCACATGACATTATATTTGTAGCTTAAGTTACATTCCAAGTGTACTTATTGCAAGCCAAAGCATGATGTTTTTTTCTAACCCTAACCAAGTAGTTTTGTTGCCTAAACCTAACTGTGACCATTTCACAACGTTAACCACACGCGGACATTCTGCGTCAATATGCAAAAGGCTGCCCTCGACGCTGGGGGGCTTCTGCCCAAGCAGCAAAATATAATGAGTAGGGATGAGATCACGTTGCACAGTAGGTGACGTTACACGGAAGAAAAAGAGGATGATACTGGACAGTGACCTGAATAAAGACCCTGAGGCAGCTGTCGGACTGAGAGAAGCTTCCAATACAGAATTGTAGAAGTTGCCGTGCTGAAATATGGCAATAAATATTAAACAATCTAAAAAAACGTCTTAGTATATAGGCAAGCCATGATGACACTGTATGGTGTACAGAATATTAATATTATTATCATTATATTTCCTAGCCTAAGGTTGGATACAGTAGTCCTATGGAATGAAAGCAGGAGTAGAAGATGATCCTCAGGTGGACTGGACATGTTTGGCCTTGGCTGTGAGAGGAGAGAAAGTCAATAGCAGTTTGCATCTCAAAGCTTTTTACCAGAAAGTCTTTTCAGTGCAGCAGGGTTTGGAGCTGTGGGTCTAGAGCTACTGCATCTTTAAAATGCCTCATTGTGAAACTTTGTTGACAGCCATCTTCCATTTGTCTAATATGGATTGTTACTTGGGATGGGGTGTTTGTCGTCCGTCTAGAGACGAACTAATAATGAGGCCAGAGGTTTCTGTAATGTATCAACAAATTATTTTCTTTTAACTCTCGTCCCAAATTCGTCATAAAGTTAATTTTCATCCTACCTGATCCTATTTTTTGGACTCGGGACGACGGGACAAGCATCTGTATTTGACACCCTGGAAGTGAGACCAGACTGTAGGCTATACTGTATTATCTAGTCTAACACCTTTGTGACTGTCATAGCCTGTTGACCGCCTCTCATTAATCATGGACCGCTTTGCTTTAGAAAGAGTAAAAAACATTCCCTCTTTATTTCTGTAACAGTGCAGCGCCGCTCTGATTAAACATCATTGGCAAGATCATGCCTTTCAGACCCTTTACACCAAACATACCGCACCATGAACTTTCTTTTTACATTGAAGTCAGTTGAATGTAATCTCATTATTGAATGTTTGGCGTATAGGCGTGTGGCAGTAAAAGCAGACAAGCAGTGGTATGGTGTTTCCTTTTAGAAGCTCTGGTGTCAGAAGCTACTGCACAAGGCAGAGGAAAGGGTTAGTATATGATCAATATTCCTCCATCAGCCTAAATGATCATTACTCTCTGTGTATTTTGTGTTGTTACAAAAATCAATTTATACACGGGAAACATGAGGATTGTATGCACCGGGTATCTTATCTTTATGTAAAACAAAAGATGGACAAGATTAAGACATGTATCAGGTTAAATCTGCAAAAATCAATGTTGTGCTTGAAATGTTTGTCTTTAAAGGGACGTTGCTGCCAGAAATGAGGATGCCAAGCAAGAAAACAAATGCGAGCTGGTTTCAGTCTAAATGCACCGGTATGTGAGGTTGTGAGTTTATTAATGGGGAGCTCTCAAGACCAAGGCCGCTTGAGCACAGGTGTGTTCACCAGGCTGTTAGTCTAAAGTCTTTTTTATAGAACAGGGGTTTCTTGACTCTTATTTCCAATTTGTTTTTGAGAAATTATATTTTTTTTCACTGGTTTTGCGGATAGCTCTAAATACCTCCTGAGCCTCAGTTGCTGTTACCACGGGGAGGAAGCCAGTGAGAAGTGTTGAGAGCTGAAGTAAATTCAGAATGCCTCTTTGTTGAGATTGGGAATGAAACACTGCAACGTAGTTGTTGAATTCATCCAATATTGTCCCAAAATCGTAAAGTAATTTAAAATGCTAAATGTATTTTTTAAATTTCTACTTAATCTACATTATTGATTGTCATTAGTGGCACATTCAATAAAACTTTAAGCTCGTTGGTTGGATGTTTCTGACCAGAATGTACATTAGGAGTTTTAGGTGATTTCTTTCCTCAAAGTTTTATTTGTACACAGCCTTGTTCCTTTAACTTTTTATCAAATAAGCGATGATTTCTAACACAGTTGGTGATCTTTAAAACCTGTCTCCTAAAAATGATGTTAATCTACTATAGAGGTCGTAGTTAGTAGATAGTGGATTTTTTAAAGGTGGATATAGTAATGAAAGTTTGGAGCCGGAAAAAGCCGATTGCTGATTAACTGGCCAATATCTTCTTTACTTCCACAGCAGCCTAGTCGGCTATTTTGCACTTTTTTAAACATAACATATGCAGCAATTTAATTCAAACCATATTAGAAAAACATTCAGTAGCATACTGTATAAACAAATGTATAAGGAGACAGGGTTATATATGTCTTGTGTTGATGATTAAATGGGGAGAGTTTCACGCCTGTCCAAGCCTTCAAAGTGCTTCAACTGCAAGTCACCTAGCATTGTCTGAGGAGAAAAGGAACAGGACTTATGCTTACCCAACCTTGGTTGTTTGCAATAACAATGATACATTTGCATCATATGTCAGCAAATCAAGCAGCATTACTATTTGTTGGTGTTGGTTGTGTCTTTTAGTGGTCTGTCTTTAGATATTGTGTCAAACTCCTCATCTTCCATCTGTTTGCTCTGGTGCAGTCAACACAATACAAACACTAGTGATCTGGTGAATGTTGACCTAGAACTTAATCTCTATGTGTCCTGGTCATTTGTTGGAAATGTGTTCCAGCTACAAAAAAAGTCTCTCACAGATGGAACAATAATGCACAACACAGCATCACATTGTGAGATCCAGTATTTGTGTCCTAGTGTTGTTCTTTTCCTCTCTTCTCCTCTTAGCACCCAGACTGCGCACCTCATTAAAAATAACCATGATTAATAGATCAGAGATCGCTCTAGAAAATGTGCAATCCCATGGAAGACCACCGGTCTCACGTGTGTAATGGGAAGGTTTACGTATGTCATCTTTATTAAGAAAAATGAATATATTTAACTGCTTAGTAATTCCCAGAAAGCCTGAGGCAACACGCATCATTTGTCAAGGTTAGCTCGGTCCTCATGAGAATACGTGTCTGATTTGGCGAAGCTTTAACTGTTTTGAAGAATTTTACAATAACAAGCAATTGAATGTTTGCCTTGGAAAACATTCTACATACAGTACATGCTTTTAAGTATCTTGATTTCATTGTATATGAAAAAAGGCTTTATTAATGAAATGCAGATATGATGAGAATTATTTTTCTATTTTTCAGATAGTTCTCTTCCCACTGCAATTAACTCAACTTTTTAATATGTGGGTAGGTGAAATTAAACATTCATTTTTAATTAAATTTAATTAAAAATATATTTTTTTCAATTTTTAGGCCAAAGTCAGTTACCAAGGTAACCTCAGACCACTTTTTAGGATCACACCTTCAAAAAGTCTTAAAACAGCAACATTTCATCAAAACATGTTGTTGAGAAGCACACCTGTTGGTTTTAAATGTACTTTGTAAAAAAGTTGACTTGATTCTAATTTAAGTAAAGCTGCTGTTTTGTCAGTTTCTGTTTGGGGCAAGTTATGGTCAAGTCAGCACACTGACCCTGTACCTGTGAGGGTTTCTGGACAATATATGTTACTGTTTTGTGTTGTTAATTGATTTCCAATAATAAATATATACATACATTTGCATAAAGCAAGCATTTTTGCCCACTCCCATGTTGACAAGAGTATTAAATACTTGACAAATCTCCCTTTAAGGTACATTTTGAACAGATTAAATGTGCGATTAATTTGTGATTAATCGTGATTAATCATGGACAATCATTCGATTAATTGCGATTAAATATTTGAATCAATTGACAGCCCTAATTCACAATATCCAAACCTGTACATACACTGCACTACTACATTCACATCGATAACGTCACTGATAACTTCATACTCCCCGTCAGTTACACTCTTGCTCCCTCTCTCTCCGTCTCTCGACCGCACACTCGCTAACGTTACGGGCCGCCGGGCTTGCCATACACTACAAGTTCTACAAGTATTGCGATTCAATATTATGATTTATTGTGATTTTTGTTCATTTTTTTAACACTAGACCACGGGAAAAAGTTAAATCATACACTTCAAGGGACTTTTAATTTGAAAATCGCAATCGATGCATTTAAATATATATTAAATATAATATTATATAATATATTTAATATAATCCAATAAATCTTATTTCCATATATGTATTTTGTATATACAGTTCCCTTTGTTAACACCTTATTTTGGAAACTGGACATAGTCACACGTATATACTTCTGCTGACTTCGCCAAGTCTGTCGCTACCTCTGCCCGTCAGCTCCGTTCTCTTTATACATCCATGGTCAGCTCCGTTTGACTGTATTTAACATTAATATATCAGTATATGGGTGCTCTACAGTTGTAGTGTTGGCTGATTTAACCACGGAGATGCGAGTGGCGGCTGGCTTGACCGCGGGTTGCCGCAATACAAAAACGTTTCCTGTCCATGACAGAGTTAGCATGCAGCTTTAGCCGTGATGTCTAGCTCTGCTTTTCCTGACAATGTGTGAAACCCAAAGTGTTTCCATACTTTACTGTATGTGTAGTGTTTACTACTTTGGATTTAAAATGTGAGGGTTCAAGTCGTATCCACACGGACCCTGCGCTGTTTTGTACTTCCTCGTTGCGGTCGGCTGTGGACGGATACGGAATGGATATGACGTCACGTTACTCAGACTACAACAATAAAAGTGTTAACTTCCTTCTATCTCCTCATAGACTCAAATGAAGCAAATATATCAATTCTGGCATTAAAAAAATCAATTTCAAAATCATAAAAAAAAGATTGCCACCCCTAATCAATACAGCATCATAGAAAGCGCAGCGTCTGTATTTATGACGGTAATGGAACTCATACTGGTGGGATTTCTAAATACCGTGGCATACTGTAATACCGCCCAAGCCTAGAATGAATGTTAATGAATGCTCTGTAGCTGAAGGTCTTGTTAGGGTATTACAGTTATACAGCAAAACAGACCTCAAGTAAAATATTTTCATTTCTTCTTTTAGGCAGTGATTGACCGATAGTAAAGTCACACTGCTCACACACAGCTTTTGATTTTGTCTTTGTTACAACGTATTATTATGCATTCCTGTGAGCACATGATGAAAGATAATTGGACACCACAGCTTGTAAAGTGCCCCAACTCTATGGAAACAGTTCATCAGTTCCATCTGTTATACTTCTGATGGCTGCTGACCAAAGGGCAGGCAATGATACATTCATCCCTGTCACACCCTCACCCCTCCACACAGCCATAATGACTAAGTATTCCTCTGAGCTCTCGCTCACACTCCCTCCCTCTTTCTCCCTTTCCTCCCTTTTATCTCTCTCTCCCTCCCACACACACACACACACAGATACAGATACACACTCGAACAAAGCTGGGCTCTCCATCACGTCTGCCACCATACAGGTCCCAGGTTCCTGCTGCTGGCACAGTGTCCACCCCTAGAGTCCAGTAAGAGGCCCTCTCAGAATCAACAATGTCAACAGAATGCCACAGCCAGCTACAACACTTTCACAACGATTACTGCGGCAGAAAACTTGAGCTGTTACATTAGCCTAACTCGAGAGATGCTTGTCTCGCACTGTGGATAACATGTCAAGAGAGCCATATGTTGCATTTGTTTAAGAGGCATCTGGTCAAATAAAGCGTCCATATTGTTGTCTAGCAAGGTTAAATGTTATATGAGTTTACTTTTGAGACATAAATAGCTTATTCTAAAGGAGTATGTTGTTTTTATCTCAAATGTTATATATAAAATATTAACAAAAAACAATATATAGAAAAATATATATATATATTTATATAAATAAATATAGAAGAATTTATTTATATATATTTTTTTAAAGTGGATCACTTACTTCTAATTGTAACATCCAAAATTCACTCTTTCCACTGAGACAGTTTGAGTAAACAGACATCTGTAATGTTGTACGTGATGCTTTGCATAGCTCCAAATGCAATTAATTGTGTAAGATGACTGACGGTACTAAATTGTTTTCTGTGTATTAGGGTGCATTTTATGGCTTGTTGTTGATAAGACCACTTAAATATAAACTCATTTTAACTATAAAAATTCAGAGCAAACATCATTTCATGTCCATAAAGTTTATGGAGTAGAGAAGCTTCAGGCGGGTTCTTTGTACAATAAATTTCATAGAATAAGTGTAAAAAAAAATAGTTTAAATGATGAAGTCATTAAGACTTATCTTTAAAACCTGTAGCAGTAAGGAAACTTAAAACTTAACTGTTTATGTAATTGTTCTCATTTTTCAAACACCATGTGTTCTTAATAATTTAGAGGCTGAGGATTTTCGCAGAGATGAGCTAACATGAAACACGAGGGAAAACTAGCATTGACCATGTATTTGATGAGTGAGGCAATTGTTTAGACTGCCGTCCAGTAACTAAATTGATCTTAACAGACTACAGGCCGTCATAACTCCGGTCAGCAGATGACGGTGATTGATTGATCACATCCTAATTTGCTTCAATTAATTAGAACAATGTCCAGTGAAAAAAATGGAGGCAAATGACTCAGTCAGTCATAATCGTCATATGCAGAGAAATGCCATTCAAACCCGAGGCTGAAGTTAGTTTGAAGTTTGTTGATCAGCAGTTAGATTTTTGATTTACATAAAGCTTCAAGGTGATGGCAGCTCAAAGTCAGAAATCAGTAGGTTTCTGTTGATTGCATTAATGACTCTCATCAGAAGGTTATTTTAAAGTATTGCACACATCCCCGCCTCCCTGTCTGCCCTCCAAAATATTCTAATTAACAATCTGTCGCACAGGGCCGACTATTACTGTATAAATATAAACACACCAGTATTTCTGTATGTCATGCAGAAATGTATAGGGACATTTTATTTAGAGTTGTTCCGATACCAATACCAGTATCGGAAATGCTTCCGATACTGCCCAGAATTCGGGATCGGGAATCGACGAGTACACCAGCCCACGCACCGATCTGATACCAGGGTTTTCATTTCCTATATTTTTCACAATAAAAGTCCCCATAATATGTTGTTATTTAAAAGCTTTTATTATGAAGCAGCAAAATCTGGAAATGTTGATCTTCATCAGCAGTAACTTAACATGACTCCTATGCAGCTGAATGTGAAACTGTAAATTAAAGCAGATATGTGAAAGTACAAGTGTATTATGTTCATTCTCTCTATGTATTTGTTCATGTTCTACAAAGAGTTTAATCGGAGCTAGGACATACAATAAAGTTAGTAATCGTATCACACCCATACATGGTCAGTAGTAAACAGCTGTTAAATAATAACAATAATAACAATAACAAC
Source organism: Sebastiscus albofasciatus (assembly GCA_916701655.1). NCBI lineage: Eukaryota > Metazoa > Chordata > Actinopteri > Perciformes > Sebastidae > Sebastiscus > Sebastiscus albofasciatus. The sequence goes on from CAKAOI010046339.1 coordinate 17,503, forward strand.
TATATTTCTTTTATCACGCTGGTATTGTATCGGTACTCGCAAATGGCCAATACCGCAAGTTCAGGTATCGAAATCAGTATCGGGAAGAAAAAAATGGTATCGGAACATCTCTAATTTTATTCATGGGAAGGCAAATTAAAATTAAGCAATCATGTCCAAATTTGGACAAACCCCACCCAAAAAAAAAGTAGGTTACCACCATTTTTATTATAAATTTAAGCACTTAAATCTGATTTTTTTTGTGAGGCTGTAACACTTATGGCCTGAAGACCTATCTAAAAAAAAGTTTGACAAACTAAGTAAACAATTGCTTTCATGCTCTGGACATTGAACCCACCTTGTATACACAAACCCTGACTTTTGCCACGGACATTCTTTCGCCAAACCTTTCCCCCAGTGTGCTGTTTATACTCTGACCTGATCTTAAATTAGTTTCTATTCAGCCCTCTCTTATTGTTACTCTGCAGGGTGAAGGTTGTATTCTCCGCTGCTACCTTTCTGGGGCTCTGCAGTTTCAAATTCCTTCATTTTGAATGTTGTATTCTCAAACCACAATCTATTATGGGGTTCCCTATTATAAATATTTAGGCTTCTCTGGTGTATAGTGTTTGCTATCGTTTCCCAGATTCACTGCTAGTGCATTTACACATTTCATGGAATTTATGTCCAGGTGGACAGAGTATTACATTACCGGTGCAGTTTTTTTTTTTACCACTGGATGCTGTGAAAGCATCTGCTATCCCTCCACTCTTCACTTGCCGAGGTATATTATCAACACTGATTCTGCTTCTCAGTCACAGCCTTCTCCGTCACGCTACAAATGAGCAGTGCTGTGTGTACATTCACACATTGAAATCGCCCACTGCCGAAGCAGCCCTCAACGTCATGAGCCAACCTACATGTTACACACACACACGACATGGAACCATATGTACTTACAGGCTTACTTTGATTACGTTTGCGTAAGACTGTGAATGTATTCATGAAATGTAGGTGGACGGATATGTGTGGATTGAATGCATGTAATTTGAAGACTGCTGTAGATACGCTGGAACAGTACTACATGTGCTGTTAGCTCTAAATGAGCATGGCTCCGGCTGAAGGAGGCGTGTCAGATACGGTCAGCAGCAGCAGTTTTTTAACCACAGATGATAGAAACAAGAAATGAAATGTGTTATTTTTGTAAAGAATCCACTTGCCTTTAATGACTTAATAAGTTGCAGAGTTGAGTGTTGATTCTCAGTGGGGTTTGTGGTAAAAATCCTTTTACTTTTACAGTGAGTCATTTGAGTCTGTGTTAATATCACAAATATTGCTTAAAGTACTTTTAACTTTTAGGCTAACTTTTGTCTGCCAGCCCTTCCCAGCTATCAGACTCTTGAATAACCTCGACATACTCCTTCACCAATATCTGAATATCTGCACCTTGAGGGCCTCCTCTCCCACACACCTGCCTCAGCTTATACTCTCTCTCTCTCTCTCCCTCTCGCACGCACGCACGCATGCACGCACCCACGCATCCACGCACACACACAAACAGCATGTTCAAGTTCAACACTGCTGCCTTATGGAACAGTTTACTGTACATTTGATTATTTTTTTAACCCTCTGAAACCCGACCAACTTTACTGTCTTTCAGAAGCTGTAGCAGGTTCAGTTTTAGAGCTGGAGTGAAGGTACAGATATCATATGAAACTGCAAATGCAATTCTTGCAGAATGTTTTTGATACTAAATCACAGCATGGCTTTTTCTATGGTGTTCCTCAAGGTCTTGGTGTCTTAATGTGGTATTTTGGAGGGATTATTGATAATTTGTATTAATTCTCGAGTGGTTAAAAATAGTTCAATTTTTGCACCATATCTGTGTAACAAAATGGTATCAACCCAAAAGTTGCTGCAACAACATATGAGACATAAGTGAGCATGAGAATGACCGTCATATACTTCTGTCATAATGTTATAAGCCCTTATACACTTTCACAATTTATTTTGATTCATTAATTCATTCATTCATTCATTTTAATTTCTGATTTGTGACTAGAACAGCTTGACACACAGTGCTGAGCTGCACTAATTTATCTTCAGGTTCCCAGCTTTCAGATGATGTACAGCACTTCTATGTGACATCTACTGTTGACCTGCTATCTCCCCCTAAAGACCCCCTGCACCCCCTTAAAAAAGACAAAAATGGGTCTATTGTGGGCCTCAGAGGGGTAACCTTTTACAGTGATACCCAGTTTATGTAACTCCAAGACTGTTTAAGTACCCCAGTATACGGAAATAATCAAATACACCATTTATATTGCATGCAAAACACTGCATGGTTTTTGCTCTAAACTGCATGTGATTATCATAAAGTGGACATGTCTGTAAAAAGGAGACTCGTGGGTACCCATAGAACCCATTTTCATTCACGTATCTTGAGGTGAGAGGTCAAGGGACTCCTTTAAAAATGGCCATGAAAGTTTTTCCTCGCCAAAATACCTAAATTTGGCGGCGTTACTTATCCTCAAGCTAGCATGACATGGTTGGTATCAATTCCTTCAGTCTTCTAGTTTCATATGATATCTGTAGCTTCACTCCAGCTCTAAAACTAAACCTGCTACAGCCTCTGAAAGACAGTAAAGTCGGTCGGGATCCCCGTGATCCTGCCGGTCTCAGAGGGATAAATAAATGTATCTACTTGTTTGTATGGGAATTAACGATATGTTCTATACATGGTTGAGAAGAGAAGTGTACACTGGCACATGCGAGTTGAGACAGAGATGTATAGCCTATATTTATTAATATAACAAAAAGATTAAAGTGTCTACAGAAAATATCAGTTAATGCATTTTTTTGTTTTGTCTTATTAAAAGCAAAAAAACATCAGCCAAATGAAGCTTTAAAGCTCGCCATTTACATTACGGGTCATACAAAACTCATCAGAGCTCATATTATGCTATATGCAGCGTTGCAGTGTGGTAGTCATTTAAAATCCATTACTCTGTTAACATTCTTTAACACATTCTTTCTTAAACAGTTCCATGAATAAATCTCCCGAAAACTAATTGGAAGTCACACTCCATGTCGTCGGTGGAAGCCCTTTGGCTAAATGACAAGCAAAGGTGTGTCATTGGCACTTCAGCAGGCGTCCCAGTCTCTGGTGGCAATGATGCATACACTCCCTTATAATGGATCCTCCCTATATAGATTGTATTCCTGCTGTAAAGATACTAGACACTGTTTTACGTGGTAGAGCTGAAAAAGTCATTGTGAATGTGACAATGTCTTATAGTCCTGTGGCAACATTATGTGCTGTATGCAAATGTCCTATATTTCACATGCTGTGTGTGTTTGTAAGGCAGGATGAGGTTGAAGAATGAAAGAAGCAGGTGCCGTTGTATTTTATGAAGGCTATTATACACAATATTTACATGAAATGATAGTATTTAAACTTCAGCAGTTTCCTGTATTGAGCAGTAAGGTGAGGCAGGCATGTTTCTACAGATGTGACCTCTTTTGTTTTTAAGATTTTTCTTCCGATTGAACAAATGAAGTTTGCTAATGTAATTAATTTCTGTTCATGCACCTACACGAGTCAGTATTTGGTGGAGCACCTTCCTCAAACTTACTGCAGTGTAAGATTATTTTCTGCTTCAATGGGGTCCATCAGCTAAGTCATTATTTCTTATTAGCATCACAAGTTTTGATTGATTTCTCGAGTTAATGTGAAAATGAAGCTTCATTACGTCAGCTTATGTACCAGTTGTTTTTTTTTTTTAATCATGGTAGTCGGTTTCATCACAGTTCCTTAAGGCGTTAGACAAATGATTTTTCTTTTCATAACATCTGTTATTCTGCAGTTCTGAGTGTTGTTTTTATGATACTAATGTGATCTATTCTCAAAGAGTGACAACTGAAATGTTATGGTAAGTGAAAATTGAAAACAACTCCACACCTTCTGTGAAAAGCTGAGCTATAACAGTACTATAGCATGTTAAAAAAAAAGAAAAAAAAAACATCACACTTTAAAAACAGCTACTATTGACAACCACCTAGAGGTGAGAAAGACTCATTTTTTTGATTGCCATATTCCATAAACACATTCAGCTGTATATTTATCCTAAATCATGACTAAAATGGCTTTGCCAGATGGTTGCTTGTTTGGCAAACTATGGAAATGACATGCCTTTACGTGTTTTATCTCTTACATACACACCCACAAGCATAAACATATATAATGGCACAGATGCAATATATCTTAAAAATGGGCAAAGTCTACTGGAGGCTAGATGAGTATCCTACAGTAGTTTTTATACCACATAAAACTGGCATAATGGCAGAGCATCTTTGTCAACTGCTTTCTGTCTTTGCTTTTGGTGTGAGTCATTTATGAAAAGCATTCACAGGGTCACGAGAAAGAGTAGCGACAATACAATCACACTGTATTGCTGGATATTTTCTGCCATACTCAAGTAAAAACTAAATTTAGATTGCTGAAATTCGTTACCCCCATTAGCTGCTTGTGTGCGTAATGATATTGGTTGCAAAAACTTAAAAGTTGAGGGAAATTGAATGTAAATTTAAAGCAGCAGTGAGGAGAATTGGAGCAAATATGATTAAAAAAAAGTATTTTTATGATTAATCCTGACAGTAGAGTATGAGACAGGTAATCTGAAAAAAATCATGTGCCTCTGTGTCCTCCGATGCTCCTAATGGCATCTGCAAGATTTCACAGACCGGAGCAAACATTTTACAGCTAAAACATTTGAGGTGAGAAATAGGCATTACACTCGGAAACTCCGATCAAACGTGATCAGCGCTGCCTAGTTTGACAAATATGAATCAATATTCTGTTACTGTAATGCCTATTTCTCGCCTCAAATGTTTTCAGGAACATCTTGTAGTGTACTGTTTAGCTGTAAAATGACCTGTGATTGGCCAAAGTCTCCCATCATGGGCTAGATTATTTAAAGCCTGAAAGAGCCATGAGGAGGTGTAGAAATCTAGTTTTCTCTCAGAACACTTTTACACACAATTACAATATGCTGAAAGGTTCTTACATATTTTTTGCCCAATGATGCCAAAAATATTTTGCCCACTGCATTTAATTATCAACATCAAACATTTTCACGGTTTACTGGGCAGGTGAGCAACAGTGTGTTGCCTTTGTATTACTGTGCTTCAGAACTAATCTCAGACTCCCTTCCTGCTTTTAACGGCAGGAAAACACTTTGATAATGCAAATTGCCCATCCATCACATGGCTGTTGTACTCATCAGCTAATATTTGTTCTATTTGTAGAATACAATTGAAATCAATTGGATTTTTTTGTAATAATAACACCATTAGTTCCTTGAATAGTCACTTGAGAAAGGTTGAAAGCAATCTGCAAACATTAACATACATTATGCTGATCAATAAGCTACTGCCAATCATAGATTAGTACACGGATAATGCAACAGATTCGCCATGATCAAATAGATTTTAAAGAATAACAATTTGCTTTATTGTGTGTAATCATAAATATAGCACATCTCAGATTAAAAAAGACCAAAAAACATCCTCTCATTTATGAAACTATTATTTATTAAAGTTACTGTATAGAGAGGCCAGTGGACCACCATGGGACATTATTTCGTTAAAAAATATGAACGATAGTCAGTGGCAAGAGACAAATACATTTTTTGATCCTGTTTGAATTGCGCCCTGAATCATGAATATTATGTTTCTCAATTTAAAACATAAGTTTGCAAGTCAAGAAAGTCACAGTTTGTTCAGTTTAATTCAATTCAATTTATTTTTATATAGCGTCAAATCATAACAGAAGTTATCTCAAGACTCTTTTCATATAGAGCAGGTCTAGACTGTACTCTATAATCTAGAGACCCAACAAGAGATCCCCAATGAGCACGTATTCTATGCGAAAGTGGCAACAAAAAACGCACCTTTCAACGGATAGAAACATTTTAACTGTTGAAGTATAAGACTGTGAAAATATGTAACTAGAAAGACGACACACCCAAAAATTGCATAAGTGACGTCTCTCTCTCTGAAGCTACGATGCCTATGTGTTTCGTACTGGGATGTACTCACACCAGCGACGGGTCTCGCTTGTTCTTTTGCTTCCCGACTGATAAGAAGACCAGTGATTGCTGGATAAAACACATTAGGGAAGATAACGTTTAATTTGTCTGTGGAACATAGCTAAGTTAGCTAGCTAGTGTTGGCGATGTACATAATACGAGACGAGAGATGTAGTTCACTGAGCGGTTTCACACAACACTAAATGATATTACGACAAAGCTAGGAAAAACTGAGGCTTTCTTGACTTGCAAAATTATGTTTTAAATTGACAAACATCATATCTGTGATTCATGCCGCAATTCAAATGGGATCAAGAAATGATTTGTCTTGTCTCAATGACATATTTGTTTCTGAAATAAGGTCCCATGGGGTTCACCGGAAGGGGAGGGACTTTGCCTCTCTATTCCCAACAGCTCAGACTGTATCAACAACACAGTTTTAGCCCAAAAGTCCCACAAAGAGGCTTCAGAACACCTTCCTTTGAAGTCTAAAACCATGCAAAGTGCGAGGCACACACACACACAGAAACTACACATTCAGCTAAGATCCCACCTTTTCTAATCTACTCCTTTTTTTGCCCTCAGTTTGTCCTCGACCTCTATATTCCAACGTTTTGAGGATGCGTAGAGGAGAGTCAATACAACACAAGTACATTTTTTAATTTTTAGAAATCGTTTTAAAGTAATGTCTAAGCATTGTATATCCACTGTACAACATTATACTGTTGGTTCACTCCATTCATGATGGGAAGAGGAGTCACATCTGTCAAAGCAGAGTTTGCTCATTAGTAGGTAGACCAGCAGATAAAAGGTTTTCATTTAAATGTAAATCAGAAGGGTAACAAATCCATTATAGTCATTTGGAAAAGGACTGCTCTCTGTGCCTTCTGTGCCATATCTTTGACTCTTATTCCCAGTCAAGGTGTTTTTACTACTTCTCATTCTGGCCAAGGAGATACCAGTGTATAAAAGCGTCAGCGACAACAAATTACAGCTGGACGCTGGTGGACAATGCTCTGAGGTCTGATTCATTTGAAATTCATATTTTAATAAGCATCGCTGTGGATGGAGGCAGGCGTGTTATTAATCAGTCGTGGCCCAACAGCTCTGTTCCTTTAAAATGCCAATCTATGGTGAATCCATTAGTCTGCCCTGCTGCACATCTCAATAACATTTTCTTTCAACTGGGTTCAGCAAGCTTCCTGTTTGGGATATTTGCAGTCTTTATACAGATATTATCTCCTGCCTGTGTAGCTGCAACCTCTAGTTATTTTCATTATTGATTTTCCATTATGTTTTCTATTAAATAATTCATTTTTTAGGCTGTAAAACGTCAGAAAAATTGTGAATAATGCTCATCATAGTATTTCAGGGCCTACGGTGATGTGTTTAAATTGCTTGCTTTGATAAGTTGGTGGGGCTGATAAATTGGTTGATATTCGGCTTATTGCAGCTTATATCATCAATATATATTGGCTTATATCAACGTATTTGTCTGTCAAAAACTAAGAAGAAAATTGCAGTATGGAAATGCCAAAGATGTGTTTGTAGTTTAGAAACACTGATGGCATGATATAATTAGTCCACCAGGGAGCTCTGACAAGGCTCTAGGCATGGCTCGGTCGCTCAGTCGGTCGCTCCCTTTGGTGTCACTTTTGAGCGGCTGTGGCTCAGGAGGTAGAGCGAGTTGTCCACCAATCGGAAGATCGGCAGTTCGATCCCCGGCTCCTCCAGTCTGCATGTTGAAGCGTCAAGATACTGAACCCAAAAGTGCTCCTGAAGGCGTTGCCATCAGTGTGTGAATGAGCATTTAGATTAGATCCTAATGAGCAGGTTGGCAGTCTCTGGCATCAGTGTATGAATGTGTGTGTGTGTGAATGGGTGAATGTTGACACGTACTGTAAAGCGCTTTGAGTGGTTGGAAGAAACGCGCTATATAAATGCAAGTCCATTTACCATCTACTTTAGGTTTAGGCATTAATACTTCACTTTAGGTTTAGGCAACAAAACCACTTTGTTAGGTTTAGGAAAAAACAACATGGTTGGGCTTAAAACTACAATGTTTGTATGTAAAGTGAAAATGAAACTGAACGTTGTGAACACGGGACACGAACGAGCAGCTGATAGTAAAGTAAAAGTGAAACTTAACGCACGGGACACGTAGAGCGGTCTCCTGGATGAAAGCCTTGCGTTTGTTGGCTGGAATCAATAACATTCTATCAACCTCTACTTTGCTTTGTGTTTAGCACCTATTAGCGTGCAACAGGCTAAATTAAGATGGTGTACCTGGTGAATATTATCTGCTAAACATCAGCATGTTAGCATTGTAATTGTGACCATGTTAGCATACTGATGTTAGCATTTAGCTTAAATCATCGCTGTGCCTAAGAACAACCTCAGAGAGTTGTTTGCATGGTTTTAGACTTGTAGTCTTGTTATAAGATTGATGTATGAGAGTTGTTGCTGAGTATCTGGAATAGTTCCCATCAGCATATCCTTTTAGCACTACTGATCATTATAGATGTGGCTGAAAAATACTACATCACTGTAACTAAGATATGATGGAAATTCATGTGTTATAAAACTGTAATATAACAAGATTAACGAGGCTAATTACAGGTGTAGGAGTTAACTTTTAGTATACTGTAACGGTGTGATATCACTGTCTCCTTTTGTTTGTGTCCCTTCAGTCGGGTTTCTATGTCCCTCTTTGGTAATTTTTCTGCTGTTATGACTTCTTGAGACTTCTCCCTGGACCACAATGTGCTGTAATGAAAAATAGCATAGGGGCATATAATACCAGACTATAATATGCTAATGAAGTAATGATATATTTGGAAACTTAACAGGAACAAATTATCTTGCGAAAGGCTGCTGTGCTGCTGTTTACCAGTGAGCTGCTCTGTGAAATTCTTCTCTGATGCTTTGGACAAATGCTCATCTGTCATAACTGCAATATGTACAACATGTGGTTGAATTGTTTCATTTAGATGTTAAATCATACACAGGCACATGCACATTAAAGTGGGCACATTTATCCATTTAAATTCCCCGACTCGGCCCTCTAGAAGAGCCCCCTAAAGGTAGATGGAGTGTGTGTTTTCCTTTGGTTGTGTTAATGGGGTTATTGATCATTCTGGCAACTGCAACATTTCTATAAACCAAATGAAGGCCCTGCTTAAAGTGTGCTGTGTCAGAGCAGAAATGCATTTAGATTACTTCATTCCACAGAACCTCCTCAGAGATAGCTATCTCCTACATTCACTTTGCGCCTTATATATCTAATATTTGAATTTTCAAGATGAAATATTTTGAAGAAAAGCCTTTTCTTAAACTTGAAGTGCTGCTATTTTCTTTCAAGGTTGGCTTAGTCCCCTTGGAGCTGCGTGATGTATCAGTGCTATTAAAAATAAAAGATTCTTAATGGAACACCTAACATCAAAATGGTATAATTATTCACTAAGGAGATGCCGTGGAATACGACTCTATAATAATAATAATAAAAAAAACCCTCCTCGACATACCCACGAGGATCATTAAGGTTTCGTCTAATGTAGCTTGAATGCACATGTCCATTAGTGTAACGATGTTTAATAAGTGCAGGCATTTAGAAAGTTCCATATTTCATAAGAAATACTGTGGAAAAGCAAAAGTGATATTATTATTATTATTGCATTTTGCAGCTGTAATTTGACATAGCAGCATATTGCGTGAGCTGTATCATACAGTAGGATGTAGAGGGGCTGTAAAGGACATAATTCAACATTAGTGAAGCCACATACACAACTGACACATCAGGGAAATAATGTGCACATTACAGTGAAATCGGTAAAGTCAGACTGATCGGACCTGAAACATAAGGCCAATCAGTCCCAAGAAACACTTATTTCAACTTTCCTAAAAACTGGAACGGTGATGTAACAAATATAGAAAACTCTGCCACTGAAGGCAGTTTTTACCTAGACAGACAAAACGCCTTCCAAAATTTGGTTAGACATACCAGTTTCAAAGTTTGACATCTGACCTTTCGGTTATAGCATCCGCATTAGGACAAATCAGAGTGATTTCTAAAAGGTTGAACAAGATGAGTCATCCATCCAAGTTTTGTTAATTAAAACTGGATCAGTGGTGACACCGAGACATCTGCTAGAGTTCAACAATAAGACAACAAACTGTTGTCTTCTGTGCTGTATCCCTGCATTACAATTCATTTAATCACTTGGGTGATGAATAGTAACAGTGTCAATGATATAAACTGACAGCTGCATCCTCCCAATTACAAAGTGCTGACAGGTAATAACTAGGGCTGTTAAAGTATTTAATTAATCGCATGATTGTCCATAGTTAATCGCGATTAATCGCAAATCGCATTTTTTATCTGTTCAAATTGTAGCTTAAAGGGAGATTTGTCAAGTATTTAATACTCTGGGAGTGAGCAAATATGCTTGCTTTATGCAAATGTATGTATATATTTATTATTGGAAATCAATTAACAACACAAAACGCAAGCCACACAAACACAAACTGAAGCCCAACAGGCAACAACAGCTGTCAGTGTGTCAGTGTGCTGACTTGACTAGGACTTGCCCCAAACTTCATGTGATTATCATAAAGTGGGCATGTCTGTAAAGGGGAGACTCGTGGGTACCCATAGAACCCATTTTCATTCACATATCTTGAGGTCAGAGGTCAAGGGACCCCTTTGAAAATGGGCATGCCAGTTTTTCCTCACCAAAATGTTGTTTTTTGGAGCGTTATTTAGCCTCCTTCACAACAAGCTAGTATGACGTGGTACAAATGGATTCCCTAGGTTTTCTAGCTTCATATGATGTCAGTATCTTCACTATAAAAATCACACATTGCATTAATGTATTATAAAGAAATAAGTGGCGTTAAAACAAGCAGACGCATCACGTTTCCTATAGTGATACTGTAAGCCTCTTCTTTTTTGTTGTGTTCGGCTATGCTCCCATTAGGCTTGGGAGGTACCTATTTTTTCATACCTTCGTGACATTTCACTGTTCTTTTATTTGTGCACAAATACAGTTGTATATGACGTATTTGTGTAAAAAAACAAAACAAAAGAAAAAAATATATAATACATACAATACTGGGATCCAAGCAATTGGCCCGTTCCAAACTGGCATATGACAGTATAACTACAGATAAAGCAATGTATACAACTTATTTTATTTTACTTATACTCAACTAGTTACTGTTTCACTGTGTCAGTTTTTTTAATGATGGCAAATCCATCACTTTAATGGAGAGACCTAAAATGTCACGTCTTTCTTAACAGCTAAAGTCGAAATTAGCTTCAAGTGAGAGAACCAAATGTGTTTGTTGCTTAAATATACAGTAAGACACCAGTGTCTTAAAGATCGACCCGTTCAGCAGCAGGCCAAATCAATCCATTTAACAGTCAGCTGAAGTCAATAATATCAAGTCAGTGTTAGCAGGGCGTCCATTAAAAGCTGTCCAGCAGACAGACTCCAGCCACTTCAAAAACCAAAGCCACTGCTGCTGTGTTCCTCGGCTCTCTGTGCTCTTGTTCACTGTTAGCATCGACAGAGACCATGTGGACAAGAATCAATTTCCAAACAGTCTTGTTTTGTATCACTCATGCACACAGTGTATAATACCGAGGTTAACTATCAGTAAAACAGTGAGTAATCTCACATATCACTTTAATTTTCTTGAAGCTGTAACTGGTGTTTTATGTGTTGAACTGAAGTTAATGTTCCATGTCAATAAATAATAACATCACTCATCATGTCATATCTGTAAATACCTTTGTAGTGTATTTTAATACAGTATACTTTGAACCATCCCAGCTAATTATCAATCTTTGAGTACCTTATATTAGTTGTTTGTGGAGCCTTTTGACTTCTCAGGTCTCAGTGTAGACCTAAATGCAACTTCATGTCAACCTTTGTACACGTTTTTAAATGTCTCGCTGTGAGATATTCTTTCTGACAAACGCTCGCTGCTGTCTTTCTAAAGCAAGAAATGAGAGCTGAGCCCACAATGTCACTCCTCAGTCGATCTCCAATGAGACAGATTGAAAAGGTGAAACACACAACACTGTATTGATACATCTCTCTGCAGGGTGTGCTCTTTGTAGTCAGTGACTCAGAGCTAAAGGAACACAGATTAGTCAAACCGCTCAAGTCTGCTCCTCTGTATTTTGCAGTAAAAAGGAAAATATGTGACATTTCTCTGAAGTCTTTGATTGCGTGTCACCTCGAGCTGTAATGATTCATTCTTTGCATTAGTGCCTCAATTATTAATAGGGCAGCTTCACCTGTATTTGATCTGCTAAAGGAAATAACTGGATTGGATTGCTTTGTCATCAGACACAATCAGTACAAACAGCTTTGAAACAAACTATTTGCAGTCTTTGATGTTATAATTTCCTGAATAGGCTCTATTTTTCTGGGGGTCATTTTTTGGTAAACAGAGTTTTTAATCACCAACTGGAGCTGAATTTTAGTAACTAGGTTTTGCTGATTAAGGGGAGTGTTGGATCCTCCTGGGAGAAACGGTCTGAGAGAGAGAGGGGTTTATCATGCAGGTGTCAGGACTCAACGGAAAATAGTTTATCCTGAAGGAAGTTTGGGTTATCTCTAGGGCTGGGAAAATACATGTCCCAAATTGATACTATCACGATACTTGGGTGCCGATGCGATATGTATTGCGATTCGATATTTGACGATTTATTGTGTTGTTTTTTAATAACTTTTTTAACACTAGACCAAAGTTGAATCAACCACTATCTAAATTGACACAGTAAAAATGTTTGATTTTCAGCATCTATGTAGAGACTTCCTGAAGTCAAATATATCAGTCATTTTTTTCAGCAACCCCAAAAATCAGAGAATAAAGACATTTCCCTCACAAATGAGTGGTATTTTATTTGTAATTTATAAGGGACATGTAACATGTTTTACACTTCTGGTGAATATAATCCAATCAATCGTATTTACATATATGTATTTTGTACACAGTTCCCTTAGTTAACACCTTATTTTGAAAACCGGACGTTGTCACACGTGTATACTTCCTCTAACTTTGCCAAGTCCGTCGCTACCTCTGCCCGTCAGCTCCATTCTCTTTATAAATCCATGGTCAGCTCTGTTTGACTGTATTTAACATAAATGTCAGTATATGGGTGCTCTACAGTTGTAGCGTTGGTCAATTTGACCACAGAGATGCGAGTGGTGGCTGGTTTGAGCGCATCTTACCGCAATACGATAATGTTTCCTGTCCATGACAGAGTTAGCATGCAGCTTTAGCCGTGATGTCTAGCTCTGCTTTTCCTGGTAATGTGTGAAACCCAAAGTGTTTCCAGACTTTACTCTATGTGTAGCGTTTACCACTTTGGATTTAAAATGTGCGGGTGCAGGTCGTATCGACGCAGACCCTCCACCGTTTTCTACTTTCTCGTTTCGGCTCGCTGCAACCGGCTGTTTTTTTTGGTTGACGGATACGGAACGGATATGACATCACGTTACTCAGACTACAACAATAAAAGTGGCAACTTCCTTTTACCTCCGCATAGACTCAAATGACGCAAATATATTGATTTTGGCATTAAAAAATTGATTTAAAAAAAAAATACGTTGGTGAATCGATTTTTTTCTCCCACCCCTAGCCATCACTGTTTTGGGAAACATGTGACCCTAGTAATGTGTAACCTTCTGCTCCTTCTGAAGTGTCAGGTCCTACACCTACCTCAGAGCCTGGACACCCTCTTGATCAGCTGTCCTTACCATGACATACTTGTAATGTATATCTTATAATGTAATACTTATTATTAGACTGTCAAAGTTCTAACTTGCATGGTAAGTTAAGAAGCCAATACTCCAACCAGCAGCCCGATGCTTTGCAAGTCCAGCAGGAAGCAGAGCCAGTGCAGGGAATTTGATCCCTGGCTCTGAAGGTGTCATCTGGCCCTGCACGGTTCAGCGGCAGACACACAGACTGCTCATGGCGTGAGGGGTTGTACTGTAAAAGATGTCCGCCAGACACATTGGCAGCAGGAGAGACACAAATCGATTCCCTGCAAGAAAGCACAGAGAGCCTAAGTGGGGGGAGGGCCTCTTTAGCAAAGCTCTTATTAATTAATAGTGTCTCAGGAGGGGATTACATGATCTGATTCCTGCTTCTTCATCACAGCACAGCAGCTAATGATATCTGAGGGAGCTCTTCTGCACACCACACCTCCACCCGGCAATGTATATGATCGTTACAGCGGAGTATGCAACACTAGTAGAGCATCCTCTCGGCCTTATCATGAGTATCATATGATGAGACCTCAGTCATGAGTTTCTATTCATACGGAGACCTGAGGGATTGATCATTGCAGTGAGACAGCTTTGCAGTTCACATAATACCAGTTTCAAGGACTGATTAACAACACGCCTACCATGTGAAATTTAGAAAACTTGTTGTTACCCCACACACACACACACACACACACACACACACACAGTAAACAAACATTGCCCAAGGTTGCAGTATATAAGACTAAGGCTGTCAATCAATTGCACGGTTAATCGCGATTAATTGCACGGTTGTCCAAGACATTTTCTAGATATCATAGCAGTAAAAGCACATGTGCTTTAACTTATCATTATGAAGTAAATGTTGATTGCACAATGTTACAGTTATTGAATAATGACACTATGGCATTTAGATTGGTTCCCCATTAGCCATGGGGTTGTGATATCCCGGAAAACTTGATTTATGGCGCAAAGGAAGAGGATAGCGCTTGAGTTGCGCCTATACTGATGAAGGAAATAAAATAATAACACAGAGGCTCCGTAGCCGGAACGAAGACTCTTTATTGCCTCCTAACTAAATTGAATGCATATTATTAATGTTATTTATTACACATGTGCTTCTTCCTGCTGTTGTCATAATGTCTGCAGTAAGACAGATTTTCTAGAATATTTTTGAAACCATACAATGTGAGAAAGATTAAACTTGTGATTTGTCGTCTGTAATCACACAACGTCACCACAAGTGTTCAATAACAGCCCATAAGGTAATGCATTTGCTCTGCCATCCTTTATTGTATTGAAAAAGGTGCTAACCCACTAACCCTTCCTCTGTGAACCTCTGCTAGACACTTTGTAAACTTGTCGTCAGTGCGTGTGCTGCCTCTAACCACATATTACCAAATTACATGATCTGTTGCACAATGTAAAGTTCATGCTATTATGTTTTTTATTTCCCCTGCTTATGTACTTTCCTCAATCCATATTTCACAGGCAGGCTAAATGAGCTGTAGCCAGCGCACAGCAGAACACATCAGCGCTAATAAACCATGAAAAGGTCAATTACACGTCATTGTGTGAATTGTTGTGACTATTAATAATCAGCCTTGTGTCAGATACACTTAAATCCCCCCACCCAAAGAATCCTTACACCATTACCAGTCCATAATGTCTGGTTCCCAGCCCCCTTATTCTGCCAACATCAATTAGATATTGCCCTCCCATTGAAATTATTCAAAATAAGTGCTAAAAAAGAGATAATATTTCAACTGGTTTATAGTCCTCCTTATTGAAACACTGACTCTTACTGATGGTCTTTACATGACAATATGGTACATCTATTCTCTCTCAGTTCACAGTCTGTCAATCTTTTTCGCAGCGCCCCATGCATCCTTCTGCCTCATACACTCTCAGTTGCTTGCTCCCTCCCTCCCGGCATTGTCCCTGCATCAGTTGTGCAATAAAATACATTACAAAAAGCAGTAGAAAAACAAGTTCTTTGTAAACTATGGTACATATATTCTCTCTCAGTTCACAGTCTCTTTTTTCGCAACCTCCCATGGATCACTTCACTTCACCTGCTCCCTCCCAGCATTGTCCCTGCGTCAGTCGTGCAACAAAAACATTACAAAAAGCAGTATAACACCGATAATGCACACTTCCAACTGTTCCAGCTTTTTCAACTCACTCAGGTATCCTCCTAGCTCTCTTACCCACCATCTCTCTAGTGGAACCTGCAGCTTTTGTAGTCAACAGTGTCAGGCCTGTATACAAATGAGCCAAAGTTTATTGAGCCTGTCAGTGTTCAACCTCGACCGCCAATCGTTTTTCACTCTCTTTTGTGTTGAAAATCCACGCTCACACACTGCTGTGGCCATGGGAAGGACTTGAGTCATGCTCACACACGCTGTGGCCATGGGAAGACCTGAACTATTTGAAGCAGGTGGCTGATGTGGGTGACTCTCTTCCAGTGATCATCCTGGTAAATCAATGCAGGGGCCTCAAATGTGGACTGTTGGTGCTGTGCAATTGCTTTTAAATCCACCCACTCTTCCTGTACTTCTTGAAGACCACATCCATTTCTCCCCAACAGAGGCCGAAAGTGTTCGCGGGGTGTGATGGTGTGGTGATTGCGTACACTGCCAAATCGTCTTGGTTCTTTGGCCAGTCGCAGGTGTTGACAACCTGGGCAGCTGCAAGCAGGTCTTTATCGAATAAGTCAAACTGCTGCTCTGAAGAACTTTCTTTCTGTCCTCTTCAAGCTTTTCATCCTCACGGCCAACCAACTGTACCTCCTGGAAAACTCCCCCCCTGAGCCTCTTTCAAAAGTGCATCAGGGTGTGGCCCTGATGAAAACTGCATTGCTGCGAGAGAAAGATAAGTCTTCTCCAGAGCCCGATGGATGTCACTCAATGTTGTGGAGTTGTCTTTCAATTTTAAGCTCAGGCGTGACAACTGATCAAGAACATCCAGTAAACAGGAGACAAAGTGTAGTGACTTGTAGCTTGGAGCCCCGCCGATCATGTCTGCACTGTTTGCCTTTGTCTCTTCTATAAGCTCAAGTACTGGCCTAAAGCTGTTGAATAAAGCAGTTAGTGCTTTCAGTATTTTTTCATCCATTGCCTCTGCGACGTTATGGAGATCTCTCCATGCTTTGGGGGAGTAATGGTAAATCTTGTAAATGCCATTCAAAACCTCTTTATCACTGATTTGTGGATAAGCTTTTAGTGCATCAAGAGTTCAAGTTTATGAGCCAAGCAATGGATGTCCAGGAAGTAAGGGATCTCTGTATTCAGCTCTGTTGTCACTCCGTTTTTCCTCCCAATCATGACCGCCGTGCCATCTGAACCAAAACCAGCAAGCTTCTTCTTCCAGTGTGTGAGTCGTTCACCACGCCTGGAGAAGGAGAGCTAGGAGGAGGCAGGGAAAAAGAGAGGGAGGGAGAGACACAAACACACAATGAAATGAGAGACAATGAAACATATTGTCACAGTCGGACAGAAACCTACTACCTCCGTATTTCGTCATTTTTATTTTTTTTCATGAATCAATGCTATTGGTCATCCTTTACCTATTTATGTGGTCAAAAACCTTGTAACATTTGAGCTTAATTTTGGTAAAATATTAATAATATAATGACACATGCAAGTATCTGACCATATATAAAGACACAATGCCAACTTTGACGACGTGTTCAATTATTTGAAAAATGTTTTTTTTTCATTTCATTTCAACGGTTTTGGACATACGAAGTTACCACCCGACAGCAACGATATTGTCATTTCTACCATTTAGGGTTTCAACATATTCCTCACTGAAAAATAATCACACAAAAGCACCAAAAAATGAATAATTAACTCAAGAAATCTTAGTTGACTGATACCAAAACGGCCGATTAATTGAGTAAGAGGGGATGAGTGATGAGATCTCAGAGAGCATAAATACCAGACTTATTTCTAGTGACATAAAGTAGCACTGACAAAAAAACTGAATATTTTTCTTATCTTCTAGATTGCTAGTAAGAAATAAAAGGTAAAGCAGCAGTATTTTGTGATGCACCTTTGATCTGCTGTCAGGATTGTATTTGCTAACATCACCAATAGACATTTATAAGCCTCACAATATAACTCATCTCAAATGAAAATGTTTGATTTATTTTTGGAGGTTGTTCTGTTGATGCTTCCGTTAATGCGTGTGACTCAAAACTTTAAAACAAAACCTCCTAAAATCCCTTTCCCCAACTCTTGCCGGGCTAATGAAACATGCATCTCAGATAATGGTGTCAAAATACAATATAAAAGAGGGATGGCATATGTTGGTAATGTGATCCTCCACTTTTAGGAATCAGACATCTCCCCCACCACAGCCTGAGCCCCCATACGAAAGCTTATAAGCCAGGTCAGGAGGATTTGATGTTACAACAGTGTCAAAACCATCAGGGCACAGAAGTGACAAACACACAATCAAGGGCACATGTGAGTACTTGTGTCAGTTGGACCGTAAATCCTGCATGGCTGCCTTTAGGTCACCAACATACTGATTCACTCCTCCTCAGATGTCAGATGAAAGAAGGGAGTGAGAGTCAATCACATTTGTTACAGAAGGTCGACGAAATAGCTTTACAAGAACAGGTGGGGAGTGGGGATAGACATTTTGCTGAAGATGGCTCTCAAAATGAGGAGATGCCCCAGACAGCACTTCATTACATCTGTGTTTTCTTCTACTGGGCATTGAGTTTTGGCGACTTGAATACTTTTGCTTTCATTTATCGTATCATGTTCTGCCTGATCAGCTCTGCTTAACATCTGTTCATTTGTGTTCGGCTCTGTTGCCACTGAACAGCTAGAATGATACATTGAATTTTAAATAGCGACGACATTGTGCTGCCCCATATTTGTGTTGCATTTGGGGAATTTATTAATTTAAAGCTGCTATTATCGATATTCTTTTATATATGAAATGACTTTGTGCGTGCGAAAGGGGTCACTCGTAGTGATGAACATAGAGGGGAAAAACTCACCTGATTTTGCAGTCCCTCCTCAACTTTATGGAGCTTTACAATGTAGCATGTTTAGCTAATTGTTTTGGTTTTATTGCCTGCAACTTTACAGTCATTACCGTCATTTCCAGATGTGGCAGGCAGCTGTTTTCAGTGAAAAAGCTCTTATAAACCCACTTTATTGTACTATTTGTCCTGCACCAAACGGCGACTATCAGGTGAACATAGTGCCAGATGAATTCTAATGTTGCTCTATAACTGCTGAATGTGCAAAATTTGCTAAACCGGTCAACACAGTATATCAACTTTATATGGTTATAATCATAGACTGTATATAAGAAGTGGACGTAGTCACCGTGACGTCACCCGTTGGTTTGTAGACTGCCGTTTTGAAGCCTCGATTTCGGCATTTTGGTCGTTGCCATCTTTATTTTTGGCCTTCGCCATCTTGGTTCTAAGACATTTTTAGGTGACCAAAAAGGTTACAATTAGCTTTCATGAACTGAAAACACATTGTTAAAGGGTTAAAGTTATCAGACGAAAACACAGACAACTCCCAGACCGGACAACACTGTGGTAGCGACCTGTCGGTCTCAAGGTAGCCATGCCCTAAAGCATACCTTGCTTTATGGTCTATGTGACTCTAAATGGGACCATTATTTACTAAATGAACATCATGCTGTATTGAAGAAGACTTGAAACTAGAGATTGAGACCATAAACTCATGTTTACAATGTTTACTGAGGTAATAAATCAAGTGAGAAGTAGGCTCATTTTCTCATAGACTTCTATACAATCAGACTTCTTTTTGCAACCAGAGGAGTCGCCCCCTGCTGGCTATTAGAAAGAATGCAAGTTTAAGGCACTTCCGCATTGGCTTCACTTTTCAGACCCCGGAGTGGCCAAAAAAATCTGTTAATACAGGGCTTAGGACTCTTATAAGACTCTATATGTCTGAGTGCTCAAGATTTCTTTAGCTTTGTTTAAAATTTGATATACTATTTTAATGAGTGTGTGAAATAATTAACTGTACTGCTATCTATAATGCTTGACTTTCCCTTATTAGCCCCATGAATGTGAATGAAGCCACAGCACTAGCTTAAGGGAGGCATCATTATGTCTCCAGCTGTCAGTCATTAAGTTGACATATAAACTTCAGTGGGGTGAAGGAGCTGTCAGATGTGTCCACTGTCCTTCTCACCAACTCGTGACTATATGCTGTAAATTAACTGCATGAAGAGATCTGTTTGAATATTTGGACAAGGGGGACACCGTGCAGTTAATACTCCCACCGAATTGTTTATTGTCATGTTTTATGTGCCTATTATTGCAACATTTATTCAATAGATAGTGCAAGTTCAGAAGGTGATTCAATAAAATATGAAAAGACTGAAATCCACAATGAGATTTCCAGTTTACCCACTAAACGTTATTCACTTGTCAATAGCCGTGATTGAGAGCAGCGATTATAAACAGCTCAATATGTCCTGTATGGCTGTCCGTTAGCATTTTTCATTACAGATCCTCTCGTGATCTTGAGTTTAAACCATGGCAGCAACACATCAATACATTCATTCTGAAGCTCTGATTGATCAATTAACTCTTCAGGTTTATATGTTGCAAGGGTCCATGAAGGATTATTGACTGCATGCGATACACCTTTGCAATATATTTAACCTCACTAATCGATCGTGCTGCGGATGTCTTCATTGGTAGCTACAGGGACCTGTAAAGCCTTTCATCCACCTGCTTATCGTTTCAAATGGAAACAGGTAATTATCCAATTGCACCCAATCAAATGTCTTATTTAGGAAATGTGACTATTGCTGAAGATTAATCATCATTGATTAGAGACCCTGTGATTTGAATCTGTCCCTTCTCCAGATTAGTTAGCCATTGATCTGTGACATCAATTTCACGCCTGCGATCAACCAATCGACCCGGTCGTAATGTGTGGCCTCTGCCGGGCTTTTTCGCGGCCTCCTCATTCATCAGAGTGCCACCTGCAGTAGCGCTTACCCTTTCAGTGGCCACGCAGGATGAGAATATTGCATGCATCTTTCCCTGCATTAGAAATACGTGTCTTTATTTGTTTATAGTGACTCGTCTTTAAAGATCTAGCAGATAACATTCCTGCAATTTTCATTTTGATGCAGCTGAGTCTCAGTCTGAGAGCAAAAATTAGCCCTGAGACCTGGTGCTATATGTGGCACAAACTTGTAGACTCGGTCCTGATTGAGTGAAAAAAGTCTGTTGATTTAAACTTGTCTGTTAAGTGAGAAGTGCTTGTCAGACTGGGTGGATTACCTACTGAGTTATGCTTCTTTCGATTTCAGATGATGTAAAGATTTACCTTTGTTGTTTATGCCCACCCTCCACCCTGACCTTCTTCCCAGATTTGCATGTGATACAAAAACATACAACTTCCTTCATAGGAAAAAACGTTGCTACATGATCGATGGATTAATTGAACGTAATTGGCATACGAAATTAGTAGCCTACTGTATGAATGTATGTTCTAGGGTTGTGGTGTTGCAGTCATATGGTTGTCCTGTAGCACTTTGCTTTTCTTTTGCAGGAGAATGACGCAATGGCGGCACACTAGATACAAACTCACAGCTTGCATACTTGTTATGGCAAACAGGCAGTAAGGCCTGATGTGCAAGCTTGGATTAGTAGTGTCAATTTTGCAAAACATAGATCAAGGGAAAACTCATTGCTCCCCATAACCATGTTTTCACACATAGAAGCACAGTTAATTGTTGGGGAGATTTGATACATAAATGTAAAATGCTCAATTTCTGTGTAAAGCAATGCTCTGTGCTATTTTCAAATGCAGATGGACATGCATCACCAGAGAAAAACTAACTTTCCATTCTAAAAAAGAAAACACACTTTATGAATGAATGAATTTAAACGAATGCATTTTTTTCTTCTGATTTCCATTTTTATTATCGAGTAAAGGAAATGCCGTCCTGGGTAACACCTCATTTTCACACTCAATATTCCCCAGCCCTCTTTCCACTGACAATAGATGGAATCCTGTTACTTGGTGGGCGTCTCTTAACATGGAAGGATGGAGATATTTAAAGTTCCCATGTGTGCACTATCATAGATTATGGATAATAAATGGTTGGAGAAAATGTTGCAATGGAAACTTGTTTATTCTGTGTGGAGTCTACCCCATGACGGTCTCTACCACCAAACATCACTATAAAAGCATGCTGCTTCTGCCTTCATCCTTCATTGTAGGGATTGCGTTAGATGAGTGATGAGCTGTTCCTGTTTCAACATAATTTGTGGCTAACAAATTAAACATTTATGCGCTGGGGGTTCTTTGCTAACCCTTGTCTCACATATCTTATAATAGAGGCTTTTACCTATAGCTAGAGCTATGATAGATCCACCAGGGCAATATATCAGCCAATATTAGCTATTTTCAGGCTATATCGGTTTTTGGCATGTATGTTGGGCAATAAGTAACAACAAATGCCAAAGATAGGTTTGATGTAGGGCTGTTAATCGATTATAGTATTTTAAAACTAATCACATATTTTTTTATCAAGTATTTAATACTCTTATCAACATGGGAGTGGACAAATATGCTTGTTTTGCCATGCCAGTTTCATATGATAGCAGATCTTCACTCTAGCTTTATAGAGCCTGCTACAAACTAAAAATCGCAAGTTGCGCTAATACGATAAAGAAATTAGTGGCGTTGAAACGAATTTGCGTTAACGCGTTATCGTGTTAACTTTGACAGCCCTAGTTTGAGTTTTTCCTTTCGTAGTTTTACTACCAGAGCAGACCTGTCTCCTAAAAATGACATTCCCATTCAACTAAACTGCATTCCTAATTACTTTTGGAAAGAAACACATTTTGTCATTAGTTACATTTATCTTTTACGTATCACAAATACATTTGTAAGTCCGCGGATGGCCGAAGCATATGACGTAGTACAACGAGCGACGTACAGAGCAGATGACGTAATATATCGAACGACTGTTTATGAAAGTTACATGGAATAATAATGTTATTGAAAGTTACGTTGTACAATGAGAATAAAACGCGAGAAAGTCCACTGAGGGCGGGCAGAAGGGGCGCTAGATGGTCAAACAAACACAGGACTTTCCTCCCGGAGACCTAACCCAGTAGTTTTGTTGCATTTTAGTTTTGTTTTGTTTCAATGTCGTAGTCATTTTAAGCCAAACCATGATGTTTTTTTACTAAACCTAGTAGTTGTGTTGCCTAAACTACTACTACTACTACTACTACTACAAGCAACAACAAGTAGTGTTGTTGCGTTTTTTGTTTTGTTTTAAAACCGTTTAAAACTGCGACCGTAATCCGGGAGAAACTAAGTGTCTCTCGAACTGTAATTCAGAATGCAGTTTAGTTGTATGGAAATGTAATTTTGTAGGAGACAGGGTTGACCAGAGAGCACTGACGAGTTTGTTTTCCAGTTGAAACACGTTCTGCTCAGTTCATATCTTGGTCGCAATTCTTTAATAATCAAATGTAAGGGATCCTTATCCCAGGTGTTTGTTTATGTTATGTGTTTAAGAAAATTAATACCGGCTGATATACTGTTAGTGGATTTTTCTAAACTCTCAAATATCAATATTAGTGTCGACCTCTGGTAGATTGCCAGCTCTAGGAAAAGTGCAGATTGTTCACTGTTGTCTCAATTTTTTAATTAAGGGAACTTATCATGCTTTTGTGAGCCGCATACACATTAGGCATTCGTTTGTAATCTGCTTTATATCTATGCTTCCTCACAGTTCAGGTCAATGATTTACAGTATATTTAGAAAAATAATAATAATTTTTGTTCTATAGGTCAAGCTCAGCCCTGTATGCTTAATTAAGGTGTGATAATCATATAGCACTATGTCTTGCTGTTCAGTCTCGGGACCACAGAGAAGGACACGTCTATGTAGATCTCAGAGGATTTATAATGGAGTGTTGTCTTGAGGAAAAGTCCCCTGATGCCCTCCAGAGCCTAGCTTAAATGAGCCATATGGGTAAGGGAGGTTACCTGGACTTCTGTAGTTGGGATAAGGTGATTGGTCAATGAAAGATATTTATACTCTCAGTTTGTATCATGACTCTGGGGAAGATCAGTGAAGCATATTGTGTCAAAATATTAGTCCTTGCACCTGATAAAAAGTGATAAAACAAACAGCAGTGTGCTCCAGTTTTCTCATGAACTCAACCACCCAGAATCTGAGAGCTGCTAATGTGAATGCGTTATGGCCACACATGGTGGGAGAGATTTCTCTGCGTATGCGCTGATTGAGCAGCTTTCATGGAATAAATTGGCCACCATGTTTGGATCCCTCATTTCTTGTTTAACACGTCTGTGGCTAACACTCCATTAGCAGCCTAACACTGAGCTGTGCTCTGCTTGTGTTGGTGATGTTGTGCTGAATAATGTCTGCCACTGTCAGCACTGGCAAACAGCCCGTGAATGTGAAGACTACAGCCCATGCACATGTTGCAAATGTTGATATCTGACTTAGGAGCCCTGATACTGCTGACATCCGTGCACTTTTAAGTGCTTGAGCTAATTTAAGCTTCACAGACTTCACAGACTGTGATGAGGTGCTTCACAGCCCCCAGGTTCTGATTCAGTGCTGTCAAGGTGATAAGCTTAAAACAATGATCTGATGTGGGAGATCCTGACTATTATTCACTATCTGCCAGCCGTCTGTCATTTACGCTTGACAACTACCAAGCCAGCTGCTAGCACTTGTCTGAAAATGACAAGCAGCGTCATTTAAAATGTTCCTAATGATGCCAGGGCCCTGATCATTGGTAGCTAATGAAACATATGTAATTTCGCTGTTGTAGTTACGAAAAGAAAAAAAAAAGATAATTCAATGTGTGTTTCCCCTTCTCTCTGAACAATTAATCAAATACTATCAAATTCATATACACAGATCAAGTTGTTGAGTATGCTTCCCCGCATGGAAAGTGCCGTTAATCAAAAACTCTAGAAATGAGCTTTGGCATCCGCTTGCTTTGCATTAAATTAAACATCACCGAGCTCAGAAACTCATTTCATGGCACATTCCCACTTCTACTGGGTCAATATGGAACATTTCTCTGTGCTGCTGCTCTCCGCCCTCATGCTTACTCACCATTTATCATCCATACTTGACCTCTCACTTTGCTCAAGAGGCCCAGAGCACACAGCACATTGGCCTCCTCGTATGGAAACAGTCGAGAGGGAATCTCAGATCTCAGATGTAGAAATGAGAATCTATCTATCTCTCTATCTGTCTGTCTTTTCAGAAGTTTGAGTATTAGACATGCACCTTTTTGCTGTGTATTATTTCCTCTTGAAAATAGGTGAGATAGATGATATTATTTCTTTATGCGTTATCAAATCTGCTGTTCCCAGAGCTGTCGCAATAATATTAGGTGCAAATTTTCACGCACCTTTTCAGCAAGAGGAACATTTACATTCTTAACATTCTCTAAATTGTAAACTGTTTCATGGGACATCACAACTCTGTTGCATGTCCGCAAAAGGTAACACATTTCATTCATGCTTCAAAACCTAGTTATTGTGTTAGTAAATTGGCCAACGCCACCAAAATGAAAAGTTTTGTGAAGGTGTGAGCCGACAACTACCACCACCTGCAGGTATGGAGAGTTATTTCATCTCACGCAGGTGCAGAACGTATGTGTAACTGTCAGACAGCTGTAGTCTTTGCGTTGTGTTCAAGTGCAACTTATCGACCAAGACAAAGACGAGGTGAAGCGGCTCAACAATCGGCCTCCATCACTGCCAGTTCTTTGATGTGTTGGTGTGTCTGGGCTTGTAAACATACTGCCCCCACGATTATTACTCCACCACCCACAACTTTCACAGGTTTAAATTCACAAGGTGAAACCATGAGACAGGTTTCAATGTAAGATTTTTTACCTGTCAATCTAAGACCCATGTGTATACAGTGTCAGGTCTTTGCAGAAGCACAGATCAGAACATGGTGTGTAGGATTATTCTCTCAGTTCTTATGTGATATACAACTGTACTCGTGAAGAGAAAGGTGCTCAGACTCTCCCATTGTTGTGACGCAGAAGCACTTTCATTGTTTGTACGTAGGTGTTGAAACACCGAGCCCTCGGTGAGCTCTTTCAATAAGTGGTGCCAACCTCTTTGTCTGGAAGTTGTCACTTCATAAAAGAATGTTTTTATGGGTCCATTAGCAGCTTTTGTTTTACTCACTTGACCCATTCTCAGTCAACATGGGTAGAGCCACAACACATGCGAACGAGAATTAGTTTTTATCCATAGTACATTGATCTCTCATGCAGAAAAAAATACCCTCAGTAATGTTATTGAAGAAAGGAAACACATTAAATTGTTATAGCTCATCGCACGTCTGACAGCAATTCATGAGTTAAATTGATTGAGCTCAGTCTCGCCTTCCATTGTGAGATTACACAGAGGATATTACAGAAAGGCTGTTTTCCATCACAGAGCAGACACAGGGTCTCCTAAGCAGATGGAATTTTTAATTAACACAAAGCCACTGACTCTGTTAAAACACTAGGAAGCCTTATGGGAGCAATCTCAAAGCAGTACTCTAATATCTTGTTGATACCCATTATACTATACGTATATATATATATAAAATATATAATATATTTTACATTTGTTCCATTAAAGGTTTCAAGTTTATTGCAAATAATTATTAGGGTAAGGCTTTCTGATTGTTACATGATACATTGTTATACATTTTAATCCGAGTCAACGGAGTAACAATAGATGCCTGTTACAATGGTTTGAAAAGGGTGTGCAGACTGAGGAAGTAGTCAAGGTGCGGTACAGGATGTGCTGACCCGGTGAATGAATGTTGCTTTCTGCTGTGTTAATGCTGGGGAATGGTGTCAACCTGCAATGTTGTGTGTCGTGACAACATGGACATAGAAAACAAAAAGTGTTTTGAAACACTACGTAAGCTGCCGAAAGAGTTTTGCCTTCAACAAATCGAACGTCAAACTAGAGCCATAAAGGGATCT
This sequence comes from Sebastiscus albofasciatus, assembly GCA_916701655.1. Classification (NCBI taxonomy): domain Eukaryota; kingdom Metazoa; phylum Chordata; class Actinopteri; order Perciformes; family Sebastidae; genus Sebastiscus; species Sebastiscus albofasciatus. The sequence continues at coordinate 44,384 of CAKAOI010046339.1, forward strand.
TTGACACAGATAGGGATGTCACGATACCAGAAATGTAGTAGTTGATACCAATACCAGTGAAATTCCACAATTCTCAATACTAATTTGATACCACAGTAAAAAAAAACAAAAGTAAAACAATAAATCCCATGTACCTCAACATACACTCCTTCATTACTGTTTGCATACTGGTACAGATTTGTTGTTCACAATGTAGCCTTATCAGAGAAAAAATAGGGTGCGTCCCCTGAACGCGTTGACACTGAGTTTACTGCATCCAAAACACATTTTCTATTGTCCTGGGGTTGATGGAACATCGTTAGTCTCGAGGCCTGGCGGTACGAATGGTACCTGCAGTACTGTAGAAAAATGAGTGCCGTCACAAATTTTAGCATCGACTTGGTATCGGAGTATCGCTCTCGTGACATCCCCACTTTTGACAAAGCACAACGAATAGCGCCGTTCATCATTCTGAAATCATAGTGCAATGTTTCAGCACCTTCTTGCGGCTCCGAGCCCGGTAGCAGTTGTGGTGGTTGCTTACCATCCCGTGCAGTTGGCTTGTCAATAGCGTGGTATTGCAATATTGACGTTGTCACAACAGCCCAGTTCTACCATTTCTATGTAGAGGTGAGAATTTTATAATGGTGGTACACGACATTAATAATGAAAGGTCATTACTCACTAAAGTTCAAAATGTAAAAGATCAGACTTGTCCCTCAATACTATCACCTTTGAATTACAGAATAATTGTTATGCAATTAACCCCCTGAGACCGACGATCCCGAATGACTTTGCTGTCTTTCAGAGGCTCTAGTAGGTTCAGTTTTAGGGCTAGAGTGAAGCTACAGATATCATATGAAACTAGAAAACCTAAGGAATCATGTCAGAAGGAAGCTAAATAGCGCTCCAAAGTTAGGCAAAATTTTTGTGAGGAAAAACTGGCATGGCCATTTTCATAGGGGTTCATGGGTCCTATGGGTACCTACGAGTCTCCCCTTTACAGACATGCCCACTTTATGATAATCACATGCAGTTTGGGGCAAAAACCATGCAGTCCTTTTCATGCAGTATAAATGTGTTATTTTTGCCTTTTCTAAAATGGTGTAATTGAGTATTTCTGCATACTGGGGTCCCTAAACAGTCTTGGAATTACATAAATTGGGTATCACTGTAAAGCTGAGACTCTTGTGGACCCAAAGAGCCCAACTATATTCATGTGTGATGATGTTAGTCCCCATAGTAGCCATTTCATTATAATGAGACCATTTTTTGAAATTTGTCCTATTAAATTCTCTTCTTTGAGTCATCTTATTTTGTCTTTTGTATATTTGCTGTTGGTCCTTAATAAAGCAAAAATGCCTTTTATCTGATTATTGGATTAATCGATGGAATAATTGGTAGAATATTCAACTACTAAAATGATCACAGCCCTAGAAATTACACTGGCTGTTATGCTGTAACAGTAAAAACCCTCATAAGAAGGTGTTTTATCTTAAAAAAAGCTTCTCCAAATGTAAATGACTCTTGATATACAGCAACCTTTTTAAACAACAATTAAGGAACTTTTTCAACCAGTAAGAGTTCTTCACAGACAAGTGGTTCCTTACTTTGACAGACATCACTGTTTTTTTTTCTTTTAGCATAATTGTTTTCCATAGTTAAAGTTTGTTTTTTTAAGCACAGTAAAAGTCTTATTATAAGCACCACGACTCTTTCTGTCTTCAGTGTTCTTTGACAGTTTGGCAGCCTAATCATAATCTGCATGAGTTTTTATGTCAGCCTGATTTACCCCTTTCCAACTGGGATGGAAGTGGTTTTATGTAGTGATTTTCTTTTGTTGCTTATCTCTTTTTTTTCCTTCCTTTTTCTAGTTTATATGTTAAGTAGATACACTGAATATTTAAACACTAAACATGAACCGGATTTATCAATCATGTTTATAGAAAACAGGCTTGCCAAACCTGATCAAAAATTGAACATGGGCCATATTTGGAGTGTTTACAGATGTTTATGCTTCCCTGCACGTCTCAAAGTACGATCACCAACATCGTCTACAAATGATCAAATACATTTGAGAAGCGGCATAAAACCAGCCAAACATTTAATGCTGTGTGTAGGTGTGTGGGGGGTATTCAAAAACAGCATGCATGCTCAATAAACGCTCAATGGGGCAATAAAGCTCAAAAACCCTTTGCTATTCATTTTTACACGATAATACATGCGGTTTGAATGTAGAGTTTCGTCTCCTCCTGCAACAGAGCGCTTCCTGGACTGGAGCCGGAGCCTCTCATTCACAGATGCTCGGCATATAAGAGCCGAACAGAGGGCTCCCAACACAGAGGTAAACTGAGGGCAATTGCTCAGTGTGAACACCGTAAAGTAACTCATCAGCAAAACAGCAGCCTGCCACCCCAGGACAGCAACCTGGTGTGCTCAGGTCACGCTTTTCAAGAAAATTACAATGGAGGAGTGTGCAATCTGTGAGGAATCTGTGGAGCATAATTCTGTTCATCAACTTGAGTATCAAACAGGATCTGCCCTTGGGAGGGCAAGCTGTCAGCTGATAGCTAACTGTCGCTAACTCTGAATTATGTTAGGGAACACAAACACACTACTCTACGATGTGTTGCAAACAACCACCGCGCCTGCAGTGTTCACTGTAACAAACTGTGTCGATTTGGTGAGTGTAGTTTTTAGACTAATTGTCAGTTTGTATTCATCGTGCAGATGTTTGCATCAAAACAGCACTTAAAGTCTCAGCGAAACTGAAGTTAGAACATCTTTAGCTTCTGCAGTGTGACGCATTTCCAAGTGAAATGGAAGATGTGGGCGAGGCGTAGTTGTGAGAGGCATTTCAATGAAATCCTTCATATTTTACTGGGTCATTTAAAAGTTAGCAAATATGGTTTGATATGGAGCTATAGTGAGATACAGAGCTCAAAAATGTTTTTTGACATATGTTTGGTGTATAACAAGAGACAACTGAACAATTAACACAGTGTGTGAAAATTAACCATTTTAAATAGAGATGCAGTTCCAATATAGCAGAATTATTATTCACTTGCAGATGACTACATGTCCATTAAAGGGACTATTTGTAACTTTCAGAATTGCTTCTTAACAGCGACACCTGTGGTCGTGAAATCAACGAAAGTCAGCATCGAGCTCGCGCTTGCTCGCTCTAAATATACCTGAACGAGCATCGTTCAAAACAGTGAGGAGACACACGTCAGCTAAAACCACAATATCACTCTATATTTCGGCTGCTTGGCAGTAATGTTAGCTGACCAGACGAAGGTCTCTCCATGAACATGATTTAGATCTGATCTTAGTGTTGGCTTTTCCTGCCTCAGCGCAGGCTGATGCAGTGGGGCTCTGCAGCGTGTCTCCCTGCTTTCTCTGCCTGCAGCCAGAGAGACCAGGGAGACACCGGCACCCGGTCGGTAACGAGACGATAACGTTACTCGCTGAGGAGCTCCGTCACTTCACAAGACACGGGAAACATCTGTTGGTCTGGAGGAGCTGCAGCATTTATTTCTGCACAAACGTCCACTGTACATTCACTAGATATTCTCAGAGCTAAACTAACTCTTCTGCAGTGTGGAGTGAGCGCACTGTCTGAGTGAAGGCAGGCAGGCAGAGGAGGAGAGACAGCGGCCACACACGAATGCGCATATACGAACGCGCATGTGTGGCGACCCGCTACATTTATACGCTTAAAAAGTTACAAACAGTCCCTTTAAATGTGTTTTTTATCATGTTTGTCTCCTGTTCTGGGCTTAGAGCAGCCGCTTGACCTCCGTGCTAAAGACGCTGGCGTAGCTAACTAGCTTCTTTGCAGCCGTAACACAGCTGGAGGGACATTCTCGTGGATAACCTCAGTCCGATATCAGATACGTGAATTGCGTCATATCGGGGCTCGATACTGATATTGGATCTCTAATTTTGAATTGGGTCGAAATAGACTGTAACAACCGTCTTCAAAATCGCATCAGTTGTAAACCAGTTCTGGCCTTTACAATGCACCCCTCACTGTGTCGAAGTGCAGAGCGTAGAGTTAGTTCCTACCAGGATAGTGATTCTTTTTCTGTCACAATACCGGGAGTATCTACTTTCTTCCACAATACTGTTGTCAACAATTTTCTCTTTTCAGAGTGCTCCAAATGGGAAACTTTTGGGGTAATGGCTAGGCTGTTGTAGCCTGACAGAAAGTGATTATACCACCCTTTGTTGTTTTGTATTCTCTCTCCTCTTCTCTCATACTTGGCTGAAAACTGAGCTGGATGGTGGGATACACATGACATCTCGATGGGTCGTGTCAGCTTCAGTAGGAACAGTGTTCTTTGCTTGGAGACTCACAGGCTTGTGCAATTAAGGACATAACAAGACAGATGATCTAGTTGTTTCTAGTTGACCCTTAACTTATAAGAAACAGCACTAAAACAAGTGCTTGCTGACTCTCAAGGGGCGACTGTCTCATGGCCTAAGAGCCACCACATCATTTGCATTGCAAACGACCAGGGAAACTTTTGAAACTGTTGCGACTTGAACTCTGGACAAGTTTTTCAGTCACTAAAGCAGCTTGCCAGCTTTTGCCATGGGAGCGCGGCCTGTGGTGCTGTGATGAGAGGCTCACAGTGCTCACAGGGGCTGTGCTCCTCGCAGAGAGAACACATTTCTCTTAACAGCTTGGCTGAAATTGGACCACCAGATGGCATCTCTGCATCTCTCCCGACACTTGATTAAGATCCGATGCCTGTGGTCTATCCTCTCCAGAATCACGGCTCTCATGTGGAGTGGAATCAATATTTGATTTCCTCTTTTAAGTTGTGTCCACTTGAATATTTTTTTCTCCATGAAGACCTCGAAGGCAGATACAGATATGCACATGGCACTGCTTGAGTGAAAGTATACAGTAGGTGTATCCTTTATAAACAGATATGTCGGTCAAGTCAAGTCATTACAATATAGTTTAGTCTTCCGTGTGATGGACGTGGCTGTCTCAGACAATACAGGCGTAGTTTGAAACATTTTAGGGAATTGTGCTTTTTCACGTCTTTGCCTGGATGGTGGTTGACTAAAAAGACATCACTTTTACACTTTAAGCACATTTTAAATTTAAACTTGCCACAACTGTTCTACTTTCCTTAAACTTATAGTGGTTCACCTAATAAGTGCCCTTTGGATAAGGTTACAATTTTTTAATGTATATATTGGAACCAATTGGTTTATTTTGTGTTTGTATTTATGGTGTATTTCCATGTAGCACTCCAGCATTTAAAAGAAGTCTACTTGTTAATTTGATGGCAACACCATACTAAATTTTAGTTGTAGTTGATAATAGTAACCCTATGTTCTATGTGTAGAAATGGTAAATGAGAAGGAATCCGGTATCAAACAATCTTAAAACTAGGGCTATTAAAGTTATTGCGATAGTAAGGCGTTAACGCAGATTAGTTTTTACACCGCTAATTTCTTTAACGCATTAATGCAATCGATCTTTCTATAGTGAAGATATCATATGAAACTAGAAAACCCAAGGAATCATGATGTCATCAATCAACCTGTCATAATAAATTGTTGCGAAGAAGGTTAAATGACGCTCCGAATTTACGCTAAACTTTGGTAAGGAAAAACTGGCATGGCGATTTTCAAAGGGGTCCCTTGACCTCTGACCTCAAGATATGTGAATGTAAATGGGTTCTCTGGGTACCCACGAGTCTCCCCTTTACAGACATGCCCACTTTATGATAATCACATGCAGTTTGGGACAAGTCATAGTCAAGTCAGCACACTGACACACTGACAGCTGTTGTTGTCTGTTGGGCTGCAGTTTGCCATGTTATGATTTGAGCATATTTTTTATGCTAAGTGCAGTACCTGTGAGGGTTTCTGGACAATATTTGTCATAGTTTTGTGTTGTTAATTGATTTCCAATAATAAATATATACATACATTTGCATCAAAGCAAGCATATTTGCCCACTCCCCTGTTGATAAGAGTATTAAATACTTGACAAATCTTCCTTTAAGGCACATTTTGAACAGATAAAAAATGTGCAATTAATCCCGATTAATCATGGACAATCATGCGATTAATCGCGATTAAATATTTTAATCGATTGACAGCCCTACTTAAAACCAAATAGATATATGCTTTTGATAATGTCTCTGTCTCCATTTATCAAAATGTTACAATGCACAGAAATATTAGTGTTGGCTGTGATGCTTTAACAAAATGTTCAATGTGACAAAAGGAAAAGCGTTCTTCAAAAAATTACAAAAGGGAGAGCATTTACAAATAATTACCAATGACTAAACAGTGTTGTATGACAAACATCAATTATTTGAAAATGTGTTTTTCACAATTTGTTAAGTTTTATACCATAGTATAGCGGCATTTTATGTTGAAGAATTCAATTACAGTTTCCTATTTCTAGTCATTGGCATGTTTTTTTTCCCTCTTGCAATGACCTTTACTTATTGATCCCAACATTACAGGTGTTGAATAATCATTTTCACCTTTTCAACAGCCAGCTTCATGGATGTGTGGGAGATGAGAAACCAATTTGTGATGATACTTGTCGAGGTAGAGGATCAAAATGGCAGGTCTGGGACTAAGAGCTACCGGAGCACTGCGTGTTGACAGATTTCAGTGTTGAAAGCTAAGAGGGCCAAAGGAACCAATGCTTGTCAAACCCTGTCATGCAAATGCTTGACCCTCGGTGTCAAACACAGCTTTACTAATTAAACACTGTAGCTAAGTAAGCCAGTTCCAAAATGTCAGCCAGTAGATAATAACCAGTCAACAAACATTCACTTGTGTTGGGAAATAAGTAGACTGAACTTCAATCTTGAACTTTATCAAGAGTGCCTGCAATTGTCAGTGTTTGGATACAAAGAAAACATGAGAAAAAATAGCTGGTATGTATTAAAACTAGGGTTGTTAATCTTCTTCTAAAATCCTGCCTGCGTGTCACCGGAGTCTTGGTTGTTTACGATCATTATGAATGACATTTTGGGAAGTGGCTTTGGAAGGAGGCCTTAAACCACGGGCTTTCTGTGTTGTCGATTTAGGGACTTTTGGAGCTAGTGCTGCCAGCTACTTTTATTGGATAATTTTTAAAATCTAGCGTACTCTTGGTAATTTCTCAAGATTAGCAACCCTACCGTTAACAGCCTGTGAGCCTATGGTTCAAACAAAGAAAACATAAGTGGTTGCTCTCTCTAGAGCTTTTATTGTGAAAGTTAAGAACGTAAAAAGTAAAGTGGTGATGCGCTGGCGCAGTCAATTTGGGGACAAGAAGCGTATTTTTTCCAAAAGAATGAATACGTTGGTGTTGTGATGCTGCTCTGCTCAAATTAAATATATTATTTTCGCACCGCAACTCATGGATTTGACGCAATCGCGCTGCTCTGTCTCCATTCGTCGGTGTGCCATTTTTTTCTTTAGCGCAATGCATGATGGTATATAGTGCTCGGTTCGTGACCATCGTTGTCCACTACTTTTTAACGATGCTTTGTGGGATGCTTTGAGTCCACTATATAGAGTATAATATTTCCCACTATACCTTCAGACGGCACTAAAAATGGCACTAGGTAGTGAATAATTTTGGACAAATGCAGTGTGTTGATTTACAGTCTACAAATGCTCTGAACAGTTCAGTATCCCCTCTCTCAACAACTTTGGGTACAGCAGCTGCTATAACAAAGAGCAAGTTCAGATAAACCGACTGTTTGCCACTGTCTGCTCTGCAACAAACAGCTGGTAGACAAGTTAGCAAGTAACTGGTGAAGAAAAGAAAGTTGAACATCTAGCAGCTAAAGATCCAGATGTTCTTCTCAGGAGTTGGTGGAGTCTAAAGTGAACAATGGTCTTTAATTTGCCAGATGGCCAGAAACATGCCTCCAAATGAATGCTAATGTTGCTCCGTGTCTGCTGGATATGTAAATATAGCTGTTTGCTAACAAGCCAAGATAACTTCATAAGGCCATAAAATGTTCGGGCTGTGGGTTTGGCAGCTTGACCTGGAGTTCTTGTTCCTCCAAGTGGCAAAACAACCAAACAAATAGTAATGCAGCTTTAAGATTAATTCCACTTGTGCAACAAATGTTGTCTAACTTAGTTTTTGTCATTGACTGTTGAGCTTGTCGATGTTATTATGCAGAGAATAACTCTTAGTCACTCTTACAATACTCGCGGTGCTCGTACTTGAAATCAAGGAACATGTAAACAGACTGCAGCTTTCCAGCAGAGTTGTATTGTTAAGGGCCTCCACTGCTAATCTGACTGTGTGCTCGAGAGTGACTGGAGGTCAGAGCACATTATTGACTGGTCTTTAGATGTAATAGTGGAAAGTGATGGGATCAAGGAAATGAACACTTCTCGTGACTTCCACCTCCACTAGAGCTGCAGTAAATTGTAAAAACCCAGTTTTCTCTTTGTGCGTCATTTCTTGAAGGCCAAATATATGTGATGACTGGCACCCTCGATAGAGGGTAGGTAGGTCAGTGGAGCTGATGTCGTTCAAAGGACAGACATCCTTAGACAGAGAAGCTACTTTTATATCTGGTAACTTTTGTACTTTTAGTTGTGAGGTTATTACTGTGACAAGCTATGCGGCATCTTGTTTAAAACTATGACCAAAATGACCTGTATATGAGAAAGAATCCAAGTGACTCACTACATAGAGTCTTTAATTAACAGTGCCAGTTGTGTTTATTGGAATGCACATAACCAGACAACCCTGAATCTTTGCTGCGCTTGGTGTGAATTGTGCCCCTGTGCCACCTGTAGGCCCCTTCAACAGGGTGAACTAGAGTTGAAATTTATTTTAAGAATTAGCACCGTAAGCACTTTTAAAAACATTGTTAATTCAGCAGCAATTAATCCTAAACTCCAGTCGAAGGCATTATTCACCAGAAAGTGGTTAGTTTGAGCTACATGTCATCTATGCCACTGAAAATCCCTGAGTCTACTCTGCCTAAAGACGATCTCAACATGCACAGAGTGAAAGGCAAGGAAACACTCAACACAGTCTCACACTAAGAAAGACAGGAATTAAAATTCCAGTGTATGATGTATATAGTATATAAACATAGAATTGAATTTCATAGATCAGCCCCATTGTCCCCGATACCTGATCCAGATATTTGAGTCAGTATCAGCCCAGTATCCGATCCGGTATCGCTGCAACCCTAATTATGATGGGAGCAAAAGGAGAAGGGGTAACTTGTGTTTGTTTGCCGTTTCCAATCAACAGTCAGTGATTTTTTTTTTTTTTTTTTAAAGCATGGCCATGATTGCTTTATAACCTTAAAGGTTACGGCAAAAAATGCTGAGAGAGATAATTGTGTTTACATGAGGGGGAATCGGAGGGTGAGAGCAGTGCAGAGCTAGCCATTGTGGCACACTCACATGCACTAAAATGCATGCGCGGCCGGCCCGACTATGTCAACAAAGCACAGAGAAGCTCAGATTACAACACACAGAGAGAGAGCAACTTCATTCTCTGCTCAGGTAGACATTACTCCTCTATATCTTTACATAGCAAATAGTTGTTTCCTGCCATATTAATGCTGTGGATATCGAATTTATCACCTTTAACAACAAGTTTATTATTGTAACCATGACAACAGAGCTCCCCTAACCTTAGCGAGGTAGTCATTTTAACCCTGTAAGCATGGGGTGAAGGAGAGCACTGTGGATAGCTCCTCCTTAGCTGCTCCCAGCAGCAGTATCAGCACCTTGGAAAGCAGCGACTCATAGTACTGACTATCCCAAAGGCGTTAGATCAGAAATCACTTCTATGTGTCGTTCTAGAGGGGATGGACAAGTTTTTGTAAAAGTTTTTTTTGCTTTATTTTATTGTTTAATCTGAGGAGTTTTGTCTTACAGACATGTAGGCTTTATCTTGCTATCCCAAAACAATATGTTGTAGGGAAATGTCAGTTGAACAGTACTGGAAATACTGAATTGAGTGGCCTGGTCTGGAAATGTATATAAATATGCACACATAATAATAATAACCAACTAATATTATTCATATTGGGTGATTGCGTTGCACACAAATTACATCCAATGTCAGGTTGGAGTGGCGGGTGAGCATGTACTGTAGTGTGTCTGACTCAATAAATGTAATCCACGGCTTTGTTATATCCTCTATCTGTATCTGGACATGAAATTGTACTACAGCCTAGTCGTATGAGATTATCTCCAAGCACACACAAGAGAAATAATGACCTTATAGTTAATTTTATTACTATTATGTTCTCACTTCATTATCATGTTCATGTTAGCCCTAAGCCATCAGTAATGACTGACTTATTCATGCTGTCAGTTTCAGCTGACACAGGAACTAAGACTGCTAACCTTTTGTCGTGTTCATTGAAAAATATGTTGATTTAGAGATGTTGTTGTAAAGCGTTAGAACAACCCGTACAACTGCGTTCATCTTATCCATGCTAGTTGCCATTGTTGTTAGTAAAGGAGCCTGGCTCTGGAAGATGGAAGATGACGTCCGCATTGTTAATCCTTATGCCGCAGAGCTCCGATTGGCTCAGTTGTTTACACCAGACCTTTTTGACCTGAAAATATCTGAGATGTGGGCGGCATTTCAGAGGTCTGGAACCGAGCTAGAGACACAAGTCAAAGGCTACGCGTCCACACAACAACAGGTCAATTCAATTTGAACCAGGCCAATTCAAAGCTGGGTATTGTGGTGGTCTTGTGATCTTAGACACACACTGTGTGATAGTTTTTGGCTGTTGACGTGTATCACATGTGATTCCCCTCCCCCCCATGTTCCCTGTTACTGGTCATTGTCAACAATTTAACGAAGGAAAAATTGCCAGAACGTACAGGTGAATGGTTGCCCTTGGCTTCGTTCTATTTTTCATTGTGGAAAAAGGCTGTTGAAGATATACGTACATATGTGGGAATGAAACCTATACAGCATGTGGTGCAGTAGGAGGACGGAGAGACCAGATTTCACTTATGAAACTTAATAGAGATTTAGCACATACTGTATGTTGTACATTTCATTGTGATCTGTGCATATTTCTCACAGTGCTGCTCGTGTTGGCGGCAGATTACATGTCATATGGATTCATGCGCAGGCTCAAAAGTGTGATTGCATTATTTATGCTCCCACTATCAGCAATAACCTATTTAAATATCACTCTCAATACCAAAATATTACACCTAACATAAGACATGAGCACATCTCCAATGAATACAAGCATTTTGAGAAACATCTGAGGCAGATCAGTCAGGTTCTTATTAGGTCGTAACCTGTTAACGCAGAAGATCAAATTCAGATAATTTGAACTCTGCAGCGATGTCTCAAAATGCTTAAATTTGTTTGATGTCACGCAGTAAGAGGGAGATTGGCTCTGATGTCGCCTCAGGGTGCGGAGCAGAATCCACAGTTTAGCGTGTCTCTCGAAAAAAGCTTGAGGAAGGGCTTATTTAGGCACACTGACACAGAGAGTGGAGTAGGAGGCAGAGGATAAAGAAGCTAATCTTGTCAGCCTAAAGACTGCTCCTCTTTCTGAATAACACTGCAGTTTGGTATTCTTTGTCCTGGCATTTAAATGGAAATATTATGAGACTGGGGCCTGTTGAGGAACATTTCACAGCTGTCTCTGCCCTGAGAGAAAGCAGACAATTTGGCATTAAGGATTCTGCAAATGTGCTGCATGTGTTTATCTGTTCTAATGACCTTAAGAGTATGGATATTACCAGCATACTAATCACCTGCGTGTATGTGTGTGTGTGCTGCGGTTTTGCATTCAAATAGCTACTCAGGAACAACATACATGAAGGCAATATCATTTGTTTTTCTTTTTTTTTTTCTTCTCACTTCACGCTTTTTATCTGTTGAAATGAAATATGATTCGGTATACTAGAAATGTGCAAGGAAGTGCCACAACGACCAAGGTAATAAAAATCAATGAGCTGAACCTCCTGCCATCATGAGAGAGGGGGTACAATTAGGTTGATTTGCAGCGATTAAAACGTCATGTGAGTGCGTTCCAGCCACATCTTGCTGGTGACAAAAATACTGTATCACTCATACACAGCATAAGCCAGGCAATTCAAAAACCTGCAGACCGGGGTGCTGCCACTTTGTATGTATTTAAGTTGACAAACATTGGCTGTAGCTGCATTCAGACAACCATTTTCGACACTGTGGGTGTACTTCTTCAGTCTTTTGTTCACATTGATAGGACCTACTTGTTGCTTAAAAGACCCTTAAACCCTGATATCTCATTTTTTGTACCTATTCCACATCCATTGTTGAGTTTGACATGTAAATAAAATGTATTGCATTACAAAAGAATAAAAAGAGACAGTTATTCGAAATAACTTTTGTTGTTATTGTTGCTGAAAATCCAACAATTCAACTATTTTACCTTTTGTAAAATTTATGTAGTGCAATAGATTCTTTCTTTCCTCAGCATTTTGCACCATCACCCCATACAAGTGTAGCTGTTCTAACTGCCACTTTATTACAACAGCCACAAACAAAAAGTGGCCAACCACACAAAGACAAAACCACAGATCCATAAAAAAATCACTATAAAAGCAGTACCAACAGAATATTTATTAACCTCAAAGGTGTGTGCAGTAGCTATTGATACATGGGTTCATTTTAAGACGCTGCACATACCCTTTTGCCGGGCATGTATTATTCATACATTTTAGCAGCACAATAAGCAGTTTGTAGATTTCGGGCTGCCAATCATTGGTATTCTTTAAGTGGTCTGGCTGCTCATTGAGTGGGAGATACATGAGGGTGGGGTGCTCCATCACTCTTCTCCTCTTCCACTAAAAGGCTCTGACATATCTCCCTGGAGGCCTACAGCCAGCCTGGTGCTCTCTGTACACAACTTAATGGCTGCTGTCACTGCACAACTCATCCATGATAGCCTGCTCAGCAGCAACCCAATTACCAGTTTTTGAGACAGTTTTGATATCCATGTTACATTTTAGCAGCATTACACAAAGAATGTCACTGTTTCCTCAGCTGTTGTGTGTTCACAGCATGAATCCAAAATAGTGCACATGTAACCGCTTATATCTACATAGATGATTCAAGATTTGGGGTGGGAATCACCAGAGGCCCCACTATACAATATTATCAAGATACTTAAGTCACGATACGATCTTATTGCGATTTTAAACATTTTGCGATATGCCGAGTATTGCAAAAAAGATATATTATTTGTATCCTTTTTTTCGACTGCAAATGATGCAGTTTGTAAACATCTGTTTTATCAAATAAGATACAGTTTTCACTCTGTTCATCTCAGAGTTTTCATTCACATATCTTGAGTTGAAAGGTCAAGGGACCCCTTTGAAAGTAGCCATGTCAGTTTTTACTCACCAAAATGAAGTGTAACTTTAGAGCGTTATTTAGCGTTCTTCGATTTAATGGATTTCTTAGGTTTTTTTAGTTTCATATCATACCAGCATCTTCACTCTAGCTCTAAGACTGAGCCGCTAAAAACCTCTGAAAGAGAGAATAGAGGCCAGGCCGTCTGATTGTTAAGAGGTTAATAGTTTATCTAACCAGTAGGGTTGTCAATCGATTGAAATGTTTAATCGGGATTAATCGCATGATTGTCCATAGTTCATGGCGATTGATTGTAAATTAATTGCACATTTTTTTCTGTTCAAAGGAAGATTTGTCAAGTATTTAATCCTCTTGTCAACATGGGAGTGAGCAAATATGCTTGCTTTATACAAATGTATGTATGTATTTATTATTGGAAATCAATTAACAACACAAAACAATGGCAAATATTGTCCAGAAACCTTCACAGGTACTGCATTTAGCATACAAAAATGCTCAAATCATAACATGGCAAAATATTGCAATACTATGCTGTATTGGTATTTTTCTTCCACCGCTATTCACCATACTGTACATTACCAACCCTGCCTTTCTTGAAATTCTGGGTATATTTATTTATTTTCCCAGACACTTGTCCCCTCATTTGCTGTCATCTCTCTATTAACAGTTATCAAATAAGGGTATGAGATGGATTTTTTGTAGTACATTACTAGCATATAAGCGTAACATCTAGGAGACAGGGTTGACAGTAGTGGCTTCTCTGTCATTGTTGTGTTGTAGGTGGCTTCTTAACTGGAGAGAGAGGCCAGGCTTTATGGCCAAAAGAAGACACTCTAAGTCACCGAGTGGTCTGAATTTGCTGCCAAACTATCTGTATGCTGTACCCTCAAATAGCTGTCTTGGGGACTGGTCTACTCTGCACTGAATCAATATCCAGTTAATTTCAGGCCACACTCTGATCCTTCAGCAGTGGCTCATACATACAGGCCTGCTCTCTGGAGGGAACCTGTCGATGAGCAGAACACCTGCTGAAAACCTGCGAAAAGATCAGGACCCTGGGCAAACCTGACGATGCTTTGTACATCAGTGACCAGGCTTTAGTCTATCTTAAGTTTTCAGCTATTTCTTTGCCATGTCAATTGATTATTTGACATGGAACATACTGGATTAATTTCAGTTTACAACAAGTTCAGTATTTTTTGTAGGGGTGGGAAAAAAAATGTATTCACCTATGTATCGCAATTTCTTTTTACGATTTGAAATCAGTTTTTTAATGCCAGAATTTATATATTTGCTTCATTTGAGTCTATGCGGAGGTAGAAGGAAGTTACAGCTTTTATTGTTGCAGTCTCAGTAACGTGACGTCATATCCGTTCCGTATCCTTCAACCAAAACAAACCAGCCGGCCGCAGCGAGCCGAAACAAGAAAGTAGAAAATGTCGGAGTCTCCGCTGGGATACGACCTGCACCCTCACATTTTAAATCCAAAGTGGTAAACACTACATATACAGTTAAGTATGGAGACACTTTGGGTTTCACACATTGCAGGAAAATTAGAGCTAGACAGGAAATGTTATCATATTGTGGAAAGGTGCGGTTAAGCCAGCTGCCACTCTCATCTCCGTGGTCAAATGGGCCTATGCTACAACTGTAGAGCACCCATATACTGACATTTATGTTAAATGCATTCAAATGGCCCTGATGGAGCTGACCATGGATGGATAAAGAGAACGGAGCTGAGGGGGAAAGCTAACGACAGACTTGGCAAAGTTAGCGGAAGTATACATGTGTGACTACGTCTGATTTTCAAAATAAGGTGTTGACAAAGGGAACTACATAAACAAAATACATATATGGAAATAAGATTGATGGGTTATATTAATCAGAAGTATAAAACATTACATGTCCCTTATAAATTTGGGTTGCTGGAAAGACTGTAATAAAAAATGCCTGACAATGACTGATATATTTGACTTCAGGACATATTACTGTGTTCATTTAGATATTTTCCAAAGTAAAAGTCCCTAGAAGTCTATGATTTCAACTTTTTCCCATGGTCTAGTGTTTAAAAACTTCACAAAAATCGCAATAAATCGTCATATAGAATCACAATACTTTAAAATCACAATACATATCGAATCGGCACCCAGGTATTGTAATAGTATCAAATCGGGAGATAGGTGTATTGTCCCAGCCCTAATTTTGTGTCAGAAATTGTTGCATATTTAAAAATAAATACAACCTCAATTATGTCAAATACGTTTACACACCGGCTCCGAAACTTTCCTCCGTCATTAAAGTTTTTGGAACAAGTTGGATTTTCTGCATTTTTTCGTATCTGTCAAAAAGCAAAAGAGGGTTGTTTGACCACTCGGAGCCACCATCCATGCAAACATTATCATCCAAAATGACATGGTAAACACTCACTTCACTTCCCAGCACAAAGCACTTTAGGATAAAGAAATAAAAGAATACAGAGATGTGGAATTTAAAGAGAGATACAAAACAAAGGATGTAGGAAAGATTCGACAGTAATTATTGTGCTCTCGGCAGCTAAGCGATAGTTTCTTGCTAATGTCGTTCATTCATTAGCCCTGTTTTGGACTAGCACTATCCATTGCACCCATGTAATGAATTCAGTTTTGTCTTGTTTGTGAATATGAATAGAATAATAAAACACATCGGATTCAGTGTGCAAGGTTTCTTTGTGAAACGTTTTTTTATCAGATAATGGATTAAAAAAACGCATACGAAACAGACGGACTTGGTGTGCAAAGACCTTTTGCATTTATAGTACATTGTCTGTACTAGAGTGTAATCCTGTGAAGTGAGATGTAAACTAGATCTAGTAAAGACTGAATTCAAATCATGTTCAAGCTTCAAACCTCTGTTAAGTAGTAAAGGATAGAATAAAAACTTTTCAAAAGTCACACAAAAGACTACAAGACTTTATAAAGACAACCTGTAAGTGCTACATTCAACCCTTATGTTAGCACAACGTCTTTTATTATCCGAATCAATATGTGAATCTTTATACCAGGCCATTTGCAATGAATAGATCCAACTTCTTAAAAAGGACACGTCTGAAAGGAAGCACTCAAGCAATTAAGTTTCCTTCCCCATAATTAATCAGTGAAATCCATTATTTCTGTCTTCACTGTGATTCACAGCGACAACGTAATAATTGCTTTCCATAAGCTAGAGGAGCATAGGTGCTTCTGAAGGTCTTAAATGCAGTTTTCTCTTCTTAAAGGGCAACTCAGCCCAACAAATTGAGTTGGTAATTTCTAAACACATTATGTAAATTATTGTAAACAGGAATAAAGGTGCAGATAAATGTTTTTTAAATCAGATGAGGCCATCTCTGACAATTATGTTGGATGACAAGAGCGCCAGAAATAAGAGGTTCAAGGGGCCTGTATTGCTTAGCGATCAATTTAACCTTATCAGCAGCAATTAGCATCAATTACATTTGAAATTTTGGAATTGAAAGTGTTCAATAAATGTTCAACATGATTTGAAACAGGGACGGTTTCCCAGAACAGTTGTGTTCCGCTGGCGAGCTAATCACCACCGCACCACCACAATCTGTTGGATGTAATAATAATAATAATAGCATTTTGTCATGATTCATTCCTTGGAACTGAATTCCTCTCATATTGAATGTTTGTATTGATTTGTATTTTGAGGCTACCAATAGGGACAAACTCCAAAATGTAAAAGCACAGATTTGCTTAAATTCACACATTGAATTTACTTTTGCCAAAATATTTAATAAGTTTCACGATTGACAGTTAATTAAAGTAGTTGTCGACAATGTCACAACTTTATTTAAATGGAGTTAATTTGAATTTTCTAATACTTTTTCACCATTTTTATTTTTATGACACTCCGTCGAGTTCAGCTTTGGAGGGGATTATGAAATGATTAACTTTTATAATATATAAAATATAGTTTTTCATTATAGTCATCATTTACTATAAATCAAATTATCATATTGCAGTTACAGCTGTAAACAATGGATAAACAAAAGGAAAAAACAAAAGAATATAGTCATATACAGTATATGTTACTAATATGTCAATAATAGACATGCAAAAGTAAAAAAAAAATACAACAATAGAAAAAAAAGATAATCAAAGCATTTTTTATGGTGTAGGCAATATTTAATTCACAATTTTGTTATTGCATTATTTTGAATTCTGAACCCCAAACAAAATGATTGTATACATTCTTAAAATGTCACAATAGCAGATTATGTTTGCAGATATTATAGATATCTTTCAATATTTGTGGATTTCCATCATCTAACAAGAAAATACTGCAGCATCAGAGTGACTTTCTATTGGAAAAATATTTTTTTTGATTGATAATCCTTGAACTGAATGCATGGTGCGACAGAGGCTAATGGGGTGAAGCGAGAAAAAAGCAGGATGGGGAGAAAGAGCAATAGAAAATGATGAATCTCACCCAGCTGTTTGCCAAGGCGGGAGGTTTCTGGAACTATTGCTGATATGAAGTCGACTTGGATGTCATCCATGAGAGCCGAGTGTTATTTATGACAACAGCAGGAATCACTCGCTCATCATCAGGTGAAGAAGAGTCTTTAGGAGGCAACACCAGAATTAACTGAAGGCAAAGAGTTCAGGGGATTTAGGTGGTCGGAGCCAACTCCATTAATTACACTCGTATTGTCGAATACTGCATCCACTTTAGCAGTGTGCGTCTCATATTCTCATAGTGTGTGAATGTTTGTGTGCACATACAGGTGTGAGCAGATAACAAATAATCCGTGCAGTTGTATTTTCAAAGGAAAGTTCCTGTGTTTATCTTAATAAAAACCCCATTAATATTGTTTGTTTCATACACTGACTTTGATGCATTGTTATGTATGCACTCAACTCCAAGCAATGAGATATTCCTCAGAGAAATGGTTTATATTTGGAAAGTTTGTCTGTGGTTAGGCAAAACCTTTTCTTTTCAGATTTTATTGCCATTAGTTAGATACATGGATTATTCTATTATATCATAACCCCAAATTCACCATGTTTTAACTGTTAAATTAAGGTTAACTTAGGTGCATTATTGAGATCGTTAAAGATTTCAAAGAAAAATAATAAATAATAATGAGAAAAATAAAGATGTGTTCCTAATGCAGTGAAGCCTAGTAAGCATTTCTACAGTATTAATGCATCAGGAAAGACAGCAGAGATGTGTGCGTACTTATATTTACATACTTAACACTCAGTTGCCAGTTTATTAGGTACACCTACAGTAGGTTAAAACTAATGCGCCTTTACAACGCCTTTAACTGGACGCAATGTGAACGCGCCAACATCAGATTGGTTCAGTTTTTTACAATGAAGATGTCTTAACCTGCTCCGTGCGCCAGCGAAAAGGCAAAGCGACATGCTGCTTGTTTGAAAAAACGCTTGTCCTGGCTCTATTTATGCAAAGTTTCGGGCACCTCCAACCTATTTTCATTGATCAAAATCACCGCTGACAGTGACTTACAGATAATCAATATCGCTCTCTCTATGTAATAGAAGTGACATCACTCGTAGTATATCTGGAAAAAATTTCGCGCTCCATTTGCCAGAGTTCGCTCAGTCGCTTCAAGTTAAGTTAAAAAGAGTTGTAATACAGCAGTCCTGCAATAAATCATATCTTTATGAAGGTAGTTTGTGGTGTTTTTAAACTGTATTGCATTAAACAGAGAGATGTTTCTGTTATTTAGCCTACTATTTAGCCATTGATATGAATGGGGTGGACAAAATATTAAAAACGCCTACTGCAATACAATTCAACAGCATCAATAACTGCAGCCTCCTAATTGATTATAAAGTGGAATCAGTTTCAACAAAAAACTCAATATTATAACCTTCATGAAGGTGTGTTGGACTCGCATTAGTTTTATAATAGGTGAACCTAATAAAACTGAGCGTATACACACACCAATTTGTGAGCATATACAGTATATCTGAACATATAATAACATTAACACATAATGTGTGTGCCCCCTTTGTAAAGTGTCCTTGGGTTTCTGAAAGGCGCTATATAAGTCCAATTTCTTCTTCTTCTTCTTATTATTATTATTATCAACACACACACCCATCTGTAAGGCAGGACGTTACTTGATGAAGTTGTTTATTATTATCCTACGATACTCATAACATGATCCATAAATGAATCACCAACATATCTGTGTAACCTAACAGCCATGTATCACATATAACAGTCAAAATAAATGTGCTTAGGACAAATACAATACCTTAAAGGTGAGGTAAAAACATCTGCATAGGAGCTGATAGTGTCTACTGGCACAGAAAGCCTATCAGGTAATGTTTAATGTTCCTATTAGTCAAGTCATTGTACGTCTTAATGAGAAGGGTTTGTGTTGCAGGGAACAGTTCATCCCCAAATGAAAAAAAAAAACATTATCTACCCACTCCATGTCAGTGAAGAGAAAGTAGTTCTTATGGTTTCATCGCTGTTTTCCTCCCAGTGCTACCAGATTTCCTCCTGGATTTAACTAGAAATGACTATTGAGTATTAACTGATCCACAGCCATAACATTATTGCCTATTGAGATCACCTGAATATCAGCCAAATAACAGGTCTGTTAAAGTGATTTACAATAATCTATACAAACATCAGCCAGAAGAAGCCAATGTTTGGATCACTGCTGTTGTGTGTTTTTATAAATCACTTTGTCACACTGTGTAAAGGAGAAATAGTCCTCAGAATATTGCTCTAGCCAACCAAAAGAACTGCTTTAATTTATACTCAGTCATGCTTTCAAATATTAGGGAAGACAGCGCAGTATGTTTTTTTTTTTTTTTTTAATAAATAGTCTCTCTCTCTCTCTGCTTTTCTCTCTTCTCCTCTTTCTGCATCTTTGTCTACATTGTGCTGTTAAATGTACAGTGTGGATTCATTAGATTTATTTGTAGTCATGTGCATGCAGAATTTATATTCACAGCGTATGTGTGTGTGTGTGGAAAAGATAAATTCATTGATTAAAATACCATTAATAAAGCAGCCATGACATATTATGATGTACCAGAGTTACAGAAGTGGTACTCTTTTTAGCTTTTGAAATTAGCTTGCATCACATTAGCAGATATTGTGTGCTGGTCATTAGTGCCAACAGACAGCCCTGTCTCCTAAAAATTACGTTCCCATACAACTAAACTGCATTCTCAATTATGTTTGGACTGAAACGTATTTTGTCACGGATTACGTTTGTCTTTGCCGTATCACAAATATAAGTCCATGGACAATCAATCCAAGTTTTGTTGCCTAAAACTAAACTTTTTTTTTCTTTGTTTCAATTTACAACGTTAATCACATGTTTAAACATTTTTTAAACTGTATAAAACTGCGATCGTAATCCGGCAGAAAATATGTTTCCCTCAAAATGTAATTGAGAATGCAGTTAAGATATATAGGAAAGTAACTTTGCAATATAACTGAAACTTAAAATTATAGGGCTGTCAAAGTTAATGCGATAATAATGTGTTAACGCCACTAATTTCTTTAAAACATTAACGCAACTTGTGCGTTTTAGGTTGTAGTGGGCTCAGTCTTAAAGGAAGAGTGAAGATACTGGTATCATATGAAACTAGAAAACCTACTATTGGTACCAACTATGTCATACTAGCTTGTCGCGAAGGAGGCTAATGCTCCAAACTTTGGCAAATTTTGGTGAGGAAAAACTGGCATGGCCATTTTCAAAGGGGTCCCTTGACCTCTGACCTCAATATGTGTGAAAGAAAATGGGTTCTATGGGTACCCACAAGTCTCCCCTTTACAGACACGCCCACTTTATGATAATTACATGCAGTTTGGGGCAAGTCATAGTCAAGTCAGCACACTGACACACTGACAGCTGTTGTTGCCTGTTGGGCTGCAGTTTGTCATGTTATGATTTGAGCATATTTTCTATGCTAAATGCAGTACCTGTGAGGGTTTCTGGACAATATTTGTCATTGTTTTGTGTTGTTAATTGATTCCCAATTATAAATATATACACACATTTGCATAAAGCAGCATATTTGCCCACTCCCATGTTCATAAGAGTATTAAATACTTGACAAATCTCCCTTTAAGGTACATTTTTGAAGAGATAAAAACATGTATGCGATTAATCATGATGAAGTATGAACAATCATGTGATTAATTGCGATTAAATATTTTAATCGACTGACAGCCCTACTTAAAACATGACATCATTTATTAATATTGCCGTGTTTCAAGTGCACCTCCACATGAGCATGTACCATGTACAGTATGATCTTACTTCTGTGAATCCAGTCAAAAGCTCAACCCTCCCACTGTTATTTCTATTTGCAGCTCAGTTTGTTTATGTTCGTTTTGGCCCAAAGTAGACTAGATGGTGTCCGCTGATAACTGTGGTGACATACAAAACATTAAGCACCGAAGAAATTGGATTAGCTTGCCTAGTGAATGATGCTTCCTGTTGATGCTCCTGCAGATTTATGAGTCTGATGTCCTCTGTTAAGGTCCTGTAACACAATCCTGAGTAATACAAATACACTTGGGACTTTTCCCAGCAAGCTTTGTCTTATTTTGCACCATTATTTTTTTTTGTAAAGTAGTCTCTGCCTTGTGATATCTTTACCGGCGAGGGAGGTAATTGTTTTGGCAGAGACAGGGTGCGTTTAATCCCCAGTTTTCCATCAGGTTTACATTTCTCTCTGGACCACGGGGATGTTTTGCAGCGCTGGCGAATGTAGGTTTGATGTAATTTCTGTCTTTTTTTTCATCATTTTTGCTTAGAAATAGAAATACAGTAGTATTTTTTAAATCTATAAAGTGATATTTCTGTAAGTTGAGCTGCTTTGGGAATTTCCATGGATTTTTCATGCGGTGCTGTAAAGCTTTCATCTGTCCTTTTTTAGGTTATTTTAATTGCTTACAGCAGCAACCTCCGCATTAACAGCCACAACATAATCTTGTCCTTAAGCTTAGCTTCCTCAGCAGAAGTTGCCTTATATTACCCAACGCACATTCCCTGAAAGCTAAACTTCACTGTTGACCCATAATAATACTGCTTTAACTAGAATTCCCTGAGAGAAGGCAATTTATTATGCTCCTTGTTGTGCTTTTGCTGTTACACTCCCAAAGTAGACAATCACGCCTTCTCTTATGTAGCTGCAAACAAGGATAACTCAATTACCTCACGTGTGTGTGTCGCTGTGAAAGGTCGGGGTATTCAAACAACATAGCACACCAGGCTGTGTAGCCCCTGTAGCTGTTTTTAGAGGCATTCTTGTCCTTTTAAGTCTAATTTGGAGGTCTTTTGCAACAAATTTGCTACTGTTTCTTCAGGAGATTTATTGTTTTGTAATTGTAGTGGAAGTATTTTATGTTTGACAAGACTGTTCTTATTTTGCTACAAAGCAAAGAAGAACCTTTTTGACATTTTACAAACAAACCACCATTTGAATGTCATGTATGCATTAAAAGAGAGAATGTTTTCTATTTATCATCAAGAAATTCAGCTTCCGTCTGATATTCAGGATGAAAAAAGAAATTCGAATCATCATTTGTTACACTCGTTTAGGCTACGGTATATTTCCATCTCATGTTGCCGAATCAATTCTGCTGACAGACAATCTTTAACTGCCCGAGCATGTTTTAAGAGCTCAAAGTGTTGCATTTGAAGTTCAAGGCAGGGTTCTTGCTTCCCTTGTTGCATCTGTAAAGGTCAGTGAAATCTCTGGAGCTCCGGAGCTGATCTGATGCATGCCTTTTTTTCATCCTAAGCTTCACAGAGTAGGAAAGGCCAACCTTGTCATTGGAAAGGAGATACAAGAATGAACCCTTTCAGGTGAGACTAAATAAAGAACTGGAGATGGGCCAGGGACTGAAACTTAATCCCTTACCTGTACTGTCACCGATGAAGAGGAGGTGTCACAATCTTGGGTTTTTTGGGTTTAGTGACTTTTCTCTTATGGCAACATCTGCTTTTTTTAGTAGCAGTAAGGTTGTAAATGTGTGAGCACTGGCGTATGGAAATCTTAGTGATTTATAGATGAAAAGCATTTTGTGGGTTTCCAAACTGATCGTTACTGAATGAGACTCACAAGAAAAATGACAACACTGGTTGTTTGATGCTAGTTGATAATGATGACAGTAAGGCTGCCTCCTCTTAGTTGATTAATCTGTCTTTTGGTCTTAGTCGACTGAGATTTCTTTAGTCGATTAGATGTTTTTTATGCTTTTTCATGCTGAATGGCTTATTTCTAAGATACTTATGAGCACATCTCTGCCAAACACAAGATTTAAAGTGGTGCTTTTGTGTGATTCTTTGTGGAGAAACTCGGTATCACAGATCTGTCGATTGAATCACGAGTCGAGTGTTAGTCGATCGAAGAATTTCTTCGGACAGCCCTAGATGACAGTACATTTGTGATTCTGATTAGTGGCATATTTTTGTGTATATCTATGTTGTTTGTCTGTAACTCACTGTTATCACTGCCTATCTCTGTCTTAAGCGTGATTTATGCTTGCAACATTCGCGAGGGTCGTGAATGTCTGCACGGCCAGAGTGATCATCTGATACGGCCCTTCGCGGGGGTTACGTGCGGCAGGTTTTCGCCCGTCCGCGCACATCCAGATTTTTCTAACTACCAACCCCAGAGAAAATGGAGAACTTTGAGGAGCTTTGAGAATGTCTGTTTGCTGCGAGGAGAAACTCGCATGGAGTATAAAAGATTCAAACGTTTCCTCGTCCCAATTCCACGTCAGCTCACATCCGTGCAGCCGTACTTGCGGAAAGCATAAGCAAAGCTTTAGCCAGGACACTCTTCAAGAAGACTTTTTTTTCCATTTTGAAAGAGCCCTAACAGAACATTGTGTTGGGTGTTTTTCACTGTTTTATGACATTTTATAGACCAAACAATTAATCAACAAAACAAGAAAAGAATCTGCAGATTAATCGAAAATGAAAGTTGCAGCCTCAGACCTTTGCTTGGGTTTTCCTGATTTGCGACTTGTGGTCATGACTGTTCTAGTAGTATGTGTTAGTGGGAGAGAGCAGTTTCAGTGAGATGACAGAAATACAGAAGCAACAGCAAGAACAAGAGAATACCAGCCTTCGGGGCCTTGTTGCCTTTTCTTTCAGAAAACTTTATGTAAAAGGGAAGAATTATGATGTATACGCTCCAGCAATAAGGATGTCATATTTTACATAGGCTATTTATGTGTTGAAGTTTCAGGTGAGGGCCAATACAAATTTAAGAGGAAAGAAGTTATTTATTTCAAGGAGTAGTGAGCTTAAGAGACAGCAGAGTCTTAAAGGAGCGGGAGACAAAACTGACAGGAGGATGCTCCCAAGCATTTTCTTCTTAGAATGGTTAGGGACAGGGTGGCAGCGCCTAAAAGACTAAAAGGAAAGGACTGTGAAGTCTGACTTGAGGAATAAAAGATGAGGTGAAGTTAAAAAAAGCCCTGCTTGTCATGATAATGACAGCTGTAACATTTCACCACAGCTGTCATCATCAGTATTGCATTTACCGTTGGGGACCGCAGCATTAGACAAAGAATAACGGTCTCTAGACATGCAAGGCAAAAAAAGAAATTCAGCAGTGCCATTAAGTGTAGTGAAGCATGTAAAATAAAAAGCCGTTGCTGTACAGCGGCAATAACCCCAAATGGTATACATTTAACATTTTAAGAGGGAAAATCCACACAGATGCTGTAAGAAGAGCCAGCTGAGACCCAAGATTTAAAAAAAAAATCTGTTTTAACATTAAAATAATCGTAAAGCAATCTGAAGTCTTGGTAAATGAAGGAAGAGCTGAAGCCGAGGCCTACAGACAGAACGTAAGGAACAGCACAGCATCACATTCATCCAAACCTTCCACTTCTTACCCAAATTCAGCCTTGTTTAGATGTCTAGACGTCTTTACCAGCGAATCACCAAGTCGCTGCTGGCAGGGAAACAGATACAAAAACCTTTGGATGTGATGCTCTGCTAGCCGCTCTGTGAGGCTGTAAAGTGGTGCTTTGATGTAAATGCTAACTCAGTGGGCGACCTCCACGGTCTGAGAAGCGAAGCCAATGTGGAAGAGCCTTAAACTTGCGTTCTTTCTAACAGCCAGCAGGGGGCAACTCCTCTGATGCAAAAAGAAGTCTGATTGTGTAGAAGTCTATGAGAAAATGACCCTACTTCTCACCTGATTTATTACTACCTTGTGATTGACAGGTCGTTACCACGGCGTTGTTCGGTCTGGGAGTTGTCTCTGTTATCGTCTTCCAACTTTAACCCTTTCACAGTGTGTTTTCAGTTCAGGAAAGTTAGTTGTAACATATTTGGTTGCCTGAAAATGTCTTTTTCAGCATTCGGTTGTATTTAGCTCTACTCTCTCGTGTCACTTCTGGTTGCAAAAAACAACAACATGGCGACAGCCAAAAACCAGGATGGTGACGGCCAAAATGACGAACTTCAGGCTTCAAAACAGCATTCCACAAACCAATGGGTGACGTCACGGTGACTACGTCCACTTCTTATACACAGTCTATGTGCTAACTTCAGCGTGCTGGTTTGGCAGGTTTAATGTTTACCATCTTAGTTTAACTTGTTATCATGTTAACATCGGTCAAATAGCACTAAACACAAATCACAGCTGAGGCTGATGAGAATGTCATTACTTTTGCAGGTATTTGGTCATAAACCAAAGCACTGGACAAATTAAAATTGTGGCCTAATGATGGCGCTAGATGGATGTGAAGGGATCACCAGTGTGACCGAGTTGTGACAATATATCCTGAGGAGAGCAAGAACGTCTGCACCTTTCATGCCAGTCCATTCCAAAAGTTGCAGAGATCATTAATTCATAATTCACTAAAAATGTCAACCTGCTGGTGGCGCTAGTGGACCATTACCATTATCAAAGTCATTAGGTTGCAACCTTTGGGCACCATCAGTATCTGTGCAAAATGTCATGGTAATCCACCCAATAATTGTTGAGATATTTAACTTAAAAAAAACTCATGCTGGCACTAGAGGATCACCAAAGTCAGTAGAATTCATGTTTTGTATTTAATCAGCAAATATCTTCCAACAGGTATTTCTACCACACCTTCGCTGTATTTTGATATCCGAGCAAATCCCACCTCTGAGCTGCATCTTTTTAGCGCTGCTTGACTTGTAAAATAAAACTGTTATGAAGTCCCAGTCGCTGATTGCGTAATTAGCTTCTGCATTAATAAATCACATGTTGATTTTACACAGATAAAAGCAGAAATTAGTTAACTGTAAGAGCAGTTTTACAAATGTGTCATTTGATGTTCATAAACCTGGCCACTAAGCCCACTAAGAAATATTGTATTGTTAAAGATGTTGTGTATTGCACCAAGTGAAATGGTGCAGCAAAAAGCAGAAAAGATTGATAGCAAAAGCAGGTGACGTAGCAAGCACAGACTCCAATGTGTTGTCACAGGCAACCAGGTAAAGTGAGATGGAAAGCTGAGTAATATGAAGGTCTGGATTTGGTTCAGTCTTAAATCCCCAGGAGATTTGACCAGGGTGGAGTGGGAGCTGTGGCCTCCTACAAGACAAATCAAATGCCAGAGCATCAACTGAACCCGACACAGTCTTCCCGTCTTGCAAAGAAACATGCACAGACCAACTGCATCAATGTTGTGAGGTGTATTAAAAGGGCAGAAAGATGTTACCAGAGGTTGCCTCACACCTTTCCAAACTGTATCCTCACACTATCTGACTCTGCTTTTGCCCACCTTGTTGCTTCGTCTAAGAGAAGTCTCACACCCCTCAGGCACGTTCAAACCTGGTTATGTAGAGCGTCCCAAAAGACACTTCTACACCTGAGTCATTAATTTCCATAGAGATATGGTTTACCAAGTTATCACTTCATTCTGAGATTGTAACTTTGATCAGTGTCAACCCCCAAGCGTGCCATTAGTGAGCCGAGTCTTGTGCACGTAAATCAGAGTCATCATATTCGTCACCTCAAGTGTTGAAGTGATGAATATGAATGCGTCTCGCAGGAGGCTGTGCATCTTCTCCTGCAACTCCAGGACAAAGCAGGTTGGGCACAAAACAAATGTAGCTTTATAGTCTTCCCTGACTTAACTCATGGTCTCAATAAAGCCCAAAGTGTGTAAACTGCAGCTTTAATGTTTGGCACCTAGGACCATATCTCAACCTGACACATTCCCCTTGATTCATTATTAAAACCCATAAATAAATGTACAGACAGAAAATCATTTTATGATGAATAACTGCAGGTAAGCTGTGTTGCAGTTATGTACATTTACACTGCATAAGAGTACAACCCAGCGGAGTCCATAAACCTGTCATTTAATGTGGATTCATTTATCTGTGTGACAAGTTAACAGAAACAAATGGCTTTATTCATGTCTACGTGTTGTTGGTACACAAACAGCTAAAAACAATGACAACGCTGCAGCTGAACTACTTATTATATAAAATGATGCCAGAAGGACAAAATACAAGTAGATGTAGTACTTATTGATGCTACAAGATAGATACATGTAAGTCTCAAAAGTCGAGCATTTGCATTATTCAGCGTAGAGTAGTAGTGATGGTTAATAACGTATATAACAAAGTACATCAATATAAGTTTAATACTGGCTTGTTTAAACCATAGACTGCATATATGAAGTGGATGTAGTCACCGTGACGTCACCCATTGGTTTGTGGACTGCTATTCTGAAGCCTTGAGTTTGACATTTTGGCCGTAGCCATGTTGTTATTATTGCAAAAAGAAGTGACACAAGAAGGTGGAGCTAAGTGCAATTGAACGCTGAATAAGACATTTTTAGGCGACCAAAAAGGTTATAATTAACTTTCATGAATTGAAAACACACTGTAAAAGGGTTAAAGTTGTAAGACGAAAACACGGACAACTCCCAGACCGGACAACGCCGTGGTAGCGACCTGTCAATCACAAGGTAGCCGCGCCCCAAAGCATACCCTGCTTTATGGTCTATTTGACTCTAAATGGGACCATAATTTACTAAATGAACATCATGCTGTATTGAAGAAGACTTGAAACTAGAGATTGAGACAATAAACTCATGTTTACAATGTTTACTGAGGTAATAAATCAAGTGAGAAGTAGGCTCATTAATTGATTGTCGAAATAGCTGGTGATTAATTTAATAGTTTTGTTGAGAATAAATCCAAACAGTGAAGTTGTGGGCCGTACAATCAAAACAATGAGCTGAGGAGAGGTGGGTTTGTCACTGTACAAAGCCGTTCACATTACACATAGTCATCTGATGTGATTATAGCCGCTTAATATTTATTCACGACATAGTGTTAACTTAATAATTTGTTTTCAGGAATACCGTGTTTATGACTAGTAATCAGTGTCTAGATTGTGAAACGATTACCGTCTTTCTGTCACAAAGATAAACAGTAGAGACTCTCTTGCGTAGCTTATGAATTTTAATGCTGTACTTTAAAGGTAAAGGTCACAGGCTTATGTAGGGGTCTGGTTAAGTGCTACTGTGCGTGTGTTTGTGTTTGAAATCATTCTCCACTGATCACCTTGATAAATCTCATCTGCTGACTTAATTGGTTTTGTGAAAATGAGAAAACTGTCACAACTGAATAAGATCTCTGTTGTTTTCTGATTTACAAACCTCTCTGGATCAGGTAAAAAGCAATCTCCGCTTTTAACCTATACAAAATGCAACTTTTTGCCTCGAGGCAGCAAGCGTGTTGTTAGTCCTGCTCGCCTCCACCGCAGTTGGTCAGATTCCTATACCCCAACACTTGTCACTCATCTTGATGAGCTGTCGTCTTTGAAACGGCATCCATCCAGAGGTGTCTGGCATCTATAAAGCTCACATCAGGCGTCGGAGAAGCGAGTAAATTGTCTGTGCTCACCTCTCAGGCAATCTGCAATAAAACGCCAATGCTAGTTTTCACCTTTGCTTTTGCACAGCTTCCTTTTCACACGTTTAGCATGTAGTTAGCTCTTTAATGCTGTTGTTATTGCTTTAACTTTACTGCACTTGACTGCACTAAAAGGCAGCTTACCACTTTGTATCCACGGCACAAGATGTATACGCTGCAAAAGAACAACAGCGGCTCATCTCCTGTGAAGACTAAGCTTCCAACCTTTACCATACCTATTTCAACCTTACAGTGATTTGATACAAAAAGGATGCATATGATATAGCCTTAAACTGCTTTAGCAGCCACTTGAATCCCCGTGGTACAAAGCGGTGCATAAAGATTGAAATGATTGTACGTACCAGGCCGAAACTTCTCTATCGATTTCTTCTTTCGATAATGCGTTAATTAATTAATTAGTCTCCTGGTTATTCTAGGACTTTATATCTTCATGTAGAGCAACAGGACACAAAACAACCACTTAAATTTGCTAACTTAGACTGCTGAAGCCTTTTTTCCATTGTATTTCTGCAGAGCAATGACCCTGGATTTGACCCCCATTTTTTCCATTTCTTGCTGTGTAGTCACTCTACAAAGGTGATGTTTCACAGCCAACAGGAGGAATGATTGATAACTGCAACCAACGACTCTTTCATCGTGCACATGACATGCGAGTGCTGTGTTAAGACAGACTTGAAAAAATCCGAAACCTGTCCTTATCTCACCTAGTCTTATCTCATTTTGGCAACCCGGTGTTAAGACACTCTGCGAAGAGAAACCGCAACAGAATCTATTCACATCATTGAGTATTTTTTTTATCCTTTACATACTTTGTTCTATTTTCCTGCTTAAACTTACATTTGCAACACTTTTATGTAAGATAATGGGAGTACCAGGTGCTTACGTCTGCTCAGTGGTTACCATGGTAGTGCATTATCCTTGCACTGAAGATCTCCTGGAGGTAAACGCATGTATTATATTACAGGTGTAAGAGCCGTCATTGCCTGTATGTTTACTACATTCTGACAGCTTTATATATATATATATATAAATATATATGAGTTAATTATACATTTTTTCTGCTACTGTGAATGCAGTATGTAATGAATAGTTTTAGATAGAATGCTTGATGATGGATGAGAGAATGTTTTGTGTCCTTTGTGTTGAGTGTTTCTCATGGTCTTTAGAAGAGCACTCCACTGGTTTAGCATTACACTGCTATAACATTTTCAGACTCAAGATGGACAGTTGAAAAAACAGATTAGGGATATTAATAATTAACCGTTTAACTCTTAACCAACATTAAGAATTTTGACCAATTAATGCTATCAGTTAAACGGTTAAAAGAAATATTAAAAATAAAATAAAAAACTGAGCAAAACTCAGAGGAATGTCTTGTCACCTAAAGGAGAATAGCTAGTCCACCTTAACAGCCCACCTTAAGTGAGCCTGAGCCGTTGTTGCAAGACACTGGAGCTTGGCTTGGGTCTTCAGACGCATTTATTCACCGACAAATAAACTGTACACACACTGCACTGCTACGTTCACAGCTATACCATTACTGATATGTACATACTCACCATCACACACACGGTCTGTTGAACACTCGCTAACGTTACACCAGGCAGACACACAGCTGACCACCTCGCAGCTAAACCAGTTGATGAGGTGGAGACTTTTACTGGGAAAGTGGCTGCATGTGTCCACGACACTACACGCAGCAGCGTGGCTGCTACAGTAACTCTCCTGGTCTGGTGAACTGGGGACTCAGTTGTCTGTTTTGTGCATACACTGCAGCTGGTGATAAATGATGGATTTAACCTGTTTGTGCATCGGCTTACCGTTGCAGCTGGGCGGCTTGTTAGGCACTAAAACCACAGCACCGCTGCAGGCGACACACTAATCTTGTCAGTTAATGGTTAATGATCGGTTAAC
The DNA here is from genome assembly GCA_916701655.1 of Sebastiscus albofasciatus. Taxonomy (NCBI): domain Eukaryota; kingdom Metazoa; phylum Chordata; class Actinopteri; order Perciformes; family Sebastidae; genus Sebastiscus; species Sebastiscus albofasciatus. The sequence continues at coordinate 75,580 of CAKAOI010046339.1, forward strand.
GAGGGTCGGCTATCGGTTAGAAAAAAAAAATAAAAATCCAAATTAGCATCCAGATATATCATCGTTTTTACTCCACACATTCTTCTGGCACCGGGTGTGTTATGTTTGCAGCGGCTAACTTAGAGCCGAGCTGAGAGGAGCGGTCTACAGCGCTCTAGCAAGCTCACTTCTGTGACGGACTAATCAGAAGATCGGCGGTTCGATTCCCGGCTCCTCCAGTCCGCATGTCAATGTGTACTTGGGTAAGATACTAAACCCCAAATTGCTCCCGAAGGCTGTGCCATCGCTGTGTGAATGAGCATTTAGATTATCCCAATGAGGAGGTTGGCACCGCTGCCATCAGTGTATGAATGTGTGTGTGAACGGGTGAATGTTGACATGTAAAGCGCTTTGAGCGGTCGGAAGACTAGAAAGGCGCTATATAAATGCAAGTCCATTTACCGTGGATTATCATACCATAACATTTCTTTCATATTGAAACTCTTCAGACCCTGTGCTGTATGCGAGGCAAATCGAAAAAAGCTCAAATATGATGCAGCAGAAGCCAAAATATCCTGAGTTTGAGTCCTTAGTATTTGTCAGCCCCCAAAACACTGGATCTTACATTTCCTGTAATGCAACTGGATAGCATGCCCAATGCTTTTGCAGGCTGAGCAGTTCTTCCCATGAGAAATAAACTGAACTTGATGTGTAAAGTCTGTGGTTTGTCCGCTACGGATCTTCAAATCACATAATATAAAAATACACATCATACAGTAATCCTGTTTAATATCTAACATCTTGGACAACAGAACACTCAGCTCATATATCAAGCAACTAATTTTGATGTTATGATGATTCATGTTCATCCTCAGCCACACTGTCATCAGACCACATTCACAATAAGATTCAGATCCCTAATTACTAAGCCATAGGACATCATTAATTAGCTCAAAACAATTTCCATCCCAGGAAAACAACCACCTGAAACTATTCTGAATTATGTATGATACATGAAAATGGCTCACACTGCAACAATTTGAATAAATTACCAGGGCTTAAGTAGATATCAGAGAAAATGAAGTGTTCTGTTAAGGATCAGAGGAAACAAACTTGACACCGCAGCATGTTAACCTGGTACATTTGATTTGAGTAAATACAAAGCACAATCAGGGAAAACAACAACTTGTATTAGATAAAAACCTACCTGAAGAACATTCTTATTCTGTAGTTTTATGTGAATACTTTTATTTTTGTGTCGGTGTTAAAGTTCATATGTGTGGTACTCTCACACATGGTGGTCCTGGTCTGCTTGTTTACCCTACGTAAGCCTGTCAACAATAGATTGATGCTCCTCTGACATGACCTTTTCCATGTTGTGTGGAAATGATTAAGGGCATACTGTGATTTAACATTTGAGCCAGCATGCACTTTATTGATTGTGTCTTCACATCTGAAATCATTAGCCAGTGCAGACGTCTTGGAATATATTCGATTCTCTTTAGGTCACTTTTCATTCATCAGTGTGCAATGATTTGTTACTAAGACAGATACATTCATTTGAATCATTTAATTGGACATGGCCATACGTAAATGTAATACATTATGGTGATCATTTATATGTTGTATGTTTTATGGTGGAAAAACTATATTTTCAACATACTAAATACGTGGCATTGATACTGCAACAATTTACAGCTTTGGTGACCGAAGACAGTTTACGTCAAAGCAAAACAAAAATGAATGACCAAAGTCTCACAATGCGACTGCCAGTAGCTTATTTGTTTACTGCATTTTCAAAACACAAGCGTGGTGGTGATGGATGATGCGAATTGATGACATTTCTCTCTCTTTCTATACTTTTTCCCTTATTTATGTTGTAGCCATAGACTGTATATAAGAAGTGGACGTAGTCACCGTGACGTCACTCATTGGTTTGTGGACTGCCGTTTTGAAGCTTCGAGTTCAGCTTTTTGGCCGTCACCATCTTGTTTTTTGCAACCAGAAGTGAAACGAGAGGGTGGAGCTAAGTACAGCCGGACCCTGAATAATACATTTTTAAGCAATTCGTAACTACTTCACAGACACAGAGCGGAGAGAGGACCTCAACTCAACAACGCTACCTCATGACAAGTAACCGCGGCAGTGCTACTTTTCTCTTCCATTCTCCAGTAAACTTGCGGCAGCGACGCGCTTTGAGTTCATGCTGGTGCACGCCAAGGGTAGAGTACAAGCAGGGAGGCAGGGAGGCATCGGATTGGTTCTGTCCAAGCGGACCGTGAGGCTGTGATTGGTAGACATTTTTACAGGATTACAGCAGCTACAGATGACGGCTCTTTTCTGGTCCTTTTTCAGAGCTCAAAGGTAATGGATCGCTGTCGGGGTGTAAAGACCATTTCAACCAATATAACAAATAGTGTTTACTGGATAACATCGTCAACCCTGCCTTTAACTTTCATGAACTGAAAACACACTGTGAAAGGGTTAAAGTTCTAAGACGAAAACACGGAAAACTCCCAGACTGGACAAGGCCGTGGTAGCGACCTGTCAATCACAAGGTAGCCACGCCCTAAAGCATCGCCTGCTTTATGGTCTATTTGACTCTAAATGGGACCATAATTTACTAAATGAACATCATGCTGTATTGAAGAAGACTTGAAACCAGCGATTGAGACCATAAACTCATGTTTACAATGTTTACTGAGGTAATAAATCAAGTGAGAAGTAGGCTCATTTTCTCATAGACTTTTATACAATCAGTCTTCTTTTTGCAACCAGAGGAGTCGCCCCCTGCTGGCTGTTAGAAAGAATGCAAGTTTAAGCCTTTCCGTATTGGCTTCACTATTCAGACCGAGCGGTTGCTCACTGGTTGTAGCACTATAATTCACAAGGCACTCATTGCCCTCTCAGACAGCCATTATTGCTGAATTGGGATCCACCTTTAAATTATATTTATGGAAACAATTTACTTTTTGAGAGTTGTGCTGCTAAACTCCATGGTGCATTTCCTTCTACCACCAAATCAATTACAGAATTAAGGTCTTTGTATGAGATGTGAGGAAAGTAAACAAATGAAAAAAAAATCAATGGTTTGCTGTCTCAGTGTGGCTTTTCTACTTCGGCTTGTGCCTGAAAAAATAAGACTCTCTTTGGTTTGACTGTAGCGGTACAGTAGGATGAGGAGCCTGAACTGCTGCTCTGTCAGTTTTAAAAGAGCCTGTTAAGATGATTTGGGCGTATGATTAGGATGTCTCAATGACTCCTCTGTGTGGAGATATTCCAGGCATATTGAACAGGAAGAAGGCCCTGGGACATGCCAGAGGTATATTATATCTGGGATTACAGCGTCTGGGAATGCAGATATCACTGGGAGAAGCTGCAGGACATTGCCTGCTCTGTTTAGCCCCCAGCTGCCACAACACGTTTTTAGTCAAATAAAAAGATGGGTGGATAGATGGTCAGTTTTTTTCCCAAAGCGCATGATTCAACAGGGTTTTAACACCAAAGGGTTTCATGTGTTTGATGTTAAAGTTTTTTCCTAATGAAAAAAACATCCTATGTGTATTCTCAACCCTCCCTCACTTTGTTTGCTTGGATATTTTTGTTTTCAGTTCAGACATCAAAAAGCCAAAGTCGTCTATGTGGAAAAAAAGGAGCACATATTTGTCTTAAACATCCATGAATTATAAGTACGTGATTAATTATTCATGTCCTTGCTTGCTGTGCTAATGTGAACAAAGTGACCTTATTCTTCCTCTGCTTACAGTGTACCTCACATACAAGCTTTGACATTGCATGCCACACCACGCAGTGATTTAAAACTGTGAAGTAAAATGCACCATTACAGCAAACACTGGTATTGTGTTGTGCTTTTTATTCTGATGCACCCTGTTTTGTTTTTTACATGCAGGTAAGAGTTGTCCATAGATGATCTTTAAAGAGGGAAAATAACAGTTGTGGGTGTGTTTCCCTTTACTCTTGGGACAAGGGCATGATTGAAATGCTTTGTTTCCTATTAGATCCATGTAGATCCATCAGTGAGATGTCCTTATCCATTTGTTCATTCATTCATCCATCCAGAGTGTAAGATAATGGCGTCAGTCAGCTGTTTGTCTTCTCGGTGGCTCATGTGTAAATCCTCTATCTATTGATTTTGATCGATTGGTTGATCTATCTTTAGGTCTGTCTGTCTGCCTCGCTATGGATTCAAAGCTAAAATACAACTTTGACACATGAACATCCCATGAAAATGTCATGAAATCACGTTTCTGACAATTAACACAGTTTAGTGAAGCAGCAGGCCTGCACGGTAAAAGCTCAGTTTTCCCTGTGGTGCACAGAGTATGAGTCATGATGAACCCCGTGCTGACTCCTCATGGTGAGCTATCGATCCACCACCGGGATCACCTTCTGGCCATCATCTGCAGGCCTCATTAGCAAGGGCTTATTAGCTGAGTAGGGCTGTTACAGTGTTGTGCAGATGAAACCAATAGTGAATGGGGAAAACACATTTGATCTTCTTTTGATCACCTTTCATGCCTTCCTAAATAGAATAGAATAGATAATTGAATTGAGCCCAAAAACAGATATAAGACACCTTGGCTGCCATGAAAGGAAATCCGTATGCGCAAATTTGGGCTTATCATTAAAACAGAAGCACATAAACAGGTTTTATAGTCATTATAGGCCTCTTTCATAGACCATCTATCACTTTTTGTTAAAAGAAGGGCTGTCAATCGATTAAAATATTTAATTGTGATCGATCGAATGATTGTCCACAGTTCATCGTGATTAATAACAAATTAATCAATCTTTTTATATCTGTTCAAAATGTACTTAAAGGACGATTTGTCAAATATTTAATACTCTTATCAACATGGGAGTGGGCAAATATGCTTGCTTTATGCAAATGTATGTATATATTTATTATTGGAAATCAATTAACAACACAAAACGCAAGCCACACAAACACAAACTGAAGCCCAACAGGCAACAACAGCTGTCAGTGTGTCAG
>CAKAOI010046340.1:0-68487 GCA_916701655.1 Sebastiscus albofasciatus
AAATTTTAGTGTAAAGATTATTTTCATTATTGATTAATTATAATATTATTTCCTTGATTAACTGTTTGATCTATAAGAGTAAAAAATAATGAAGAATGCCCATCACACATTAATCAAGGTGATGTCTTCAAATCTCGTTTCTTCTTTTTTGTTATTTTGTTGAAGCGGGAAACAGTAAATGTTTGAGTTATTAATTAATTTAATCTATTGACTGATCAATTAATCAACTAATGGTTTCAGCTCTAGTAGACTGTTATGGACGCACTAATTTATGGACACTTAAAGGCGACATGCCACATATAAGATGCACGATTCTTCTTGTGTGAAGAATTGAGGGTTTGCAGCTCATTTTTGCCCCACAGCAGGTTAATCTGACCCTGTTCCTACTTGAGATGAAGTACTTGATTTTAAATTGTTCATGTAAGAATACTTCAAAAGGCCAACATGGCATCGTGACTGTAACCATTATAAAAAATAAATATACCCTTCCAACCACTCCCTCTGCAATTAAGGGCCAGTTACAAAAAGTTACGATCATGTTTTCCTTATAAGAAACATGGACATTGTCTTATAAGGACAACGAGCTTCAAAGCAAACTTGACATAACAGCGTAATTGTAGGTTACTGTGTCACTTCTGTGACTCGAGTGCAGTACAAAAACATCAACTTAAAAGCAGGGCTGTAGCAAGGACTTCAGAAATACTGAGATCATGAGTCCAACCTCTAAATACACACCACACATCCTCAGAAGAATTCACATATTTTAAAGTTAAATGTTTGATTCTATCTTCAGTACATGTTATGTCCTAGCATTCCCTTCCTCCACACTACCAGGAATAAAATCCAATACTGAATCATTTTATCTCTTTATATCTTTTGGTCCAAAAGTAGGCCAATTTAAACATTTGGAGTGTAAAAATAAACTAGAGTCAGTCTATACGATGCTCACAATGTGTATGTTGTTGCTACATGGTCTGCAATAGTAGCCACAAAGTGACACAAAGAAAGTTAGAGAATTTTAAAGTGCACTTTGAAGGAACAGTGTGTAACATTTCGGGGGATCTATTAGCAGAAATTATATATAATATTCATAACCATGCTTTCATTAGTTTATAATCACCTGAGACTAAGAACGGAGTCCGCCATGTTGCTCAAACCAAACACTGACTCTAGAGAGAGCCTTTCAGGTTTTTACGTTACCTGAAGGCCAGCGTAGTTCTCCGACATGCTTCAAACTGCGGTAACGTGAGCAGCAGAGTGCAAAACCGTGGTACCACCAGCCGCCGTCCGACTTCTGTTGCTCCTAAAGTAGTGTTATTATGGTAAGGATGGCCTCTCAGCGAGGCGAACGGCGTTGCCACTGTTTTGCACTCTGCGGCTCGCGTTACCGCAGTCTTGGAAAGGGAGGAGTGAGCGGAGGGGTACTCAGTTGGTTGCAATCTGCGATCTCACCACTAGATGCCACCAGATCCAACACATTGTACCTTTAAAAGTACATGGAACAAATATTCAAGTACAGGAACCAGAGTATAGTCCATGAACACTGGGTACACACAACTATGAACAAAGCAGGCAGTACAATGTATATTCTCTCATATTCATTCTTTCATACCACATTTCACAAAAAACTGCGCATCTCCAGTTGTTATGTAAGATTACAAGAAATTTACAGAAAACATCTGTAAATCTAAACTGACAACAAACAAACAAACAAAACGTTCTAAATGTTCATTAAGATGTAGTTTCTTTAATTAAAACTGCAGCACTGTAAGTGTTCATAGTATTCCACTTGGACATGCATGGAAAAGTAAATATATTCATATAGTACAGATATGTACAGTACAAGGACAATTTCTGAAATCAGTCCAACAATGGGAGTGTGAAAAACCATTAATATGCTGTGCAACTATCACGTTGTTGCATTTTTCATTAAATTGCTCTTTTCTCAACAATTCTAGGTAACATTATTATACCAAAGACTGTAATGACAATTGTTAGTTGACCAATTTAAAAAAAATAAGTTACAAGACCAAGTTAATCTTTAAAGATGTAACGAAGGGGATAAAATCACTTTTTAAAAACAAACTAATGACATTTTTTTCTGTAGAGAAACCAAACAAGTAGAGAATTCTGTGTGTTAAAGAAATTAGTTTCTATAGTCATCAGTACAATCAGAAGCGTTATGACATATGGTTGTTTAGTGCTGAAAATAGCACACCAGAAAACAAGTAATGACAGAAAAGGTGCCAAGGACATGAATTACATGAAAGCTAAATATAGTTTGACTTTTCATTTCATATGAACAATCGTCTATAAAGGGACTGCTAGCCAAATATAGCGCCAGCTCCGAAGTACAACAAAATGCCGGGGTCGCCATTGGGACTGTAGGACAAACAGGTTCAGTCAAAGGTGAAAAGGTGTTAAAGTTGCTGAGCAAAATTCCCATTAGCGTATACAGTACAGATAGGAGAAAATATGATTTTTTAAAAAAAGGATCTGATATCTCTGAAAAAGACCAAAAACTTTAAATGAACAATACAAAGCAACAATAAACTTGCATTTTTTTAGTGCATAAAGACATGCCCTTGTGTTAATGGACAGACATCTTGTTTTTGAAATATCACATCTTGTAAATATATGTTCAGACAACTGAAGGGAGAACAATATACAGGTGGAAAAAAAACAAGAAAAGCAAACCGCTTGTTTAGGTGTTTCTGTAAAAATATACTGATAAAATATCTTGGTGGGATTTCTAAAGAACTGGAGCCATTCAGAAAGTGAACTTTTTCCTTTTACGAGTGAAGATGTCTTTGCTGCGTCTCTCCACCAGATGACAGACGAGCATCGGATCATTTTATGTCACCGGAAAGAGACTAACGGTTAAATTAACCATTAATTTCAAAGGCTTTGAGGATTAAATCTCTTGTTCCTCATTGGTTGTTTTTCATTTGATGAAATTAACAAATTAAGACAAATATATTTCTCTAAGGCTCCATTGTTTTTCACATGAGCAAATCCGTATGATTTCTGGGGGGATATCGGAGGCACCAATGTGATCTTAAGGCAAAAATGATCAGACATTGTGTGTGTGTGAGGGTGAGTGTAAGTGTAAGTGCAAGTAACAAGCAGTGATAAACCGTGGATTGTGTCACTGTGACATCTAAGTCACTAAATAACAGTAAGGCTGTTTACTTCCTGCCCCCAGAACGTGTACAAGGTGGTCTTTGGAGATTCAGATATCTGATTTTTTCCGTGGTCATTATGGCTTTAGTTTAGGTTTGGTAAAGAGCAGAGAGACTAAGGGGGTTCATCGCACTTCCAACGAGCAGCAAGGATGTGCAACCATCCTGAGAAGTGTGAAAATAACAGTTACAGTAAGTCCAGGGCCCACACACAGAAACACAGTCACGAGAATATAAAATGGAAATCCACTTACAAACCAATAAACAGCGAAATTGCCTGTTTTAGAGGAAAGTGAGGTTGAATTCCCTTCAGCTCAGAAAAAAAAACTAATTTTAAGATAATACACTGTTTGTCCAACGTATTTTGGTTCTAATCTGGGAGGATGTGCCAATTAATAAAAACAATATAGCTGCACATAGCTGTATCAAGAACACCCTAATAGAAAAAGTCACATGCTAACAATCCAGCTATTAACGTATCAGATCAGGAGTAGGCAAACTGCTATGTTCTGATGTACATAAATATATACGCCCAGCTAATCACACACACAGTTTATTCAGAAAGGGGGAGTAATTGAGGTAAGGTTTTTGGGTCCGTGTTGAGATCACCTTGAGGTGGAACCATTTACAAAAGAGATCTGAGTCACTGACGTCTAGACAGCTACTGCATCTTTGGAGCCAGGGATGTATAAGGGACGTATGCTGTGATGGCATGTGTGGGTGTGTGCATGGATAAAAAGTGGAGGAGCACAAGGCACAATTCCCTGCTGAAAACAGTGTAAAGCCCCGTGTGGTGTTTGGTGTCTGATTTGATCGAGAGTGTTTATGCAACAACTGTGTGTTAGAGACTGTGCACGTGTGGAAGTTCATTACGGCAGTACACTCGGAGCGATGCAGTCCTACAGTCCAGTGAAGAGTCTTTTTGACTGAGGGTGTGATGGGCGGGGAAGCACAGAGGGGATACGAGGATGTGAGGTTGGAGTCCAGCCCCTGTAGTCTATGGCAAAGTGAACAGGAAGCTCTCTCAAAAGTCTCAGTCCATTCCCAGAAGGCTGCTGCTGAGCTCCAGGCCACAGCGTGATGGCTCCACCGGAGGGTCAGAGAGAGCACAGCGAAGATGAGAAATTTGGACTTCTAGATTGGGGAAAGTTGGGAGGTGGGGGGGAGGGGTGGGGGTCCGCTGCTCTTTTTTACCCCTGGGTGATGCGTGTGAGCCAAGTCTGGGCTGCGGTGGCATCGCTCATCATCTGGCAGCAGTATGAGACTGTGCAGCCATGATAATGTGAGAGGGTCCGCCCTCACCCCTCTGCTGCTGGCCCATTCCTGCCAGCACAGACATAGCCATGGCCTCAGCTGCTGCCCTTGAGCTCAGGCCGTTGTGCCCTGCGGATGGGCTGTGCGCCAAAGAGCTGTGCTGGATCACCGGGGCGGGGGAACCTGTAGGCTCTGAGTTGTCTTTCATGCTCTCTTCTGCAGCTAAAAAAAGACGACAGGAGTACAGATTTATATTTAAACTGGCAAAACCATTTCACTTTTTTTTAAAAAAAAAAAGGAGCCAAATTTGAAATTCATATTTCAAATGAATATAGCATCAAACAACTATTTGCAATGTAAAGATATGGAGGAGTAACAGTGTCCTGAGCAGAGAATGAAGTCACACTTCTCTGCGCTTTGTTTACGTAGCCAGTCAGCCATGCGAGCGATGTTAAGACATGTTTCCACTGCATTGTACGGCTCTGCTCGACTTGACTCACGTTTGGCACCAGGTCCTTTTCTCTATGCCTTGTTTCCACTATAGATAGTACCCCCTTAGTGTAGGTGGGATTCTCAGCTTATCAATGTAGCGAAGCCACGTGAAACTGCCGTAAACAGAGGATCTGCACTTCCTCAATCGTACAGCGTAGTGTACTGTATGTAGTGTGTACGGTGTAGTTTTGCAAGCTGCCATTTTTTAAAATCTGGGTCGAGGGTCGAATTAAAAATTGCAGTCGCTATTGACGGTAACTTGGCTATTTAAAAACGGCGAGTTTGTGCAAAATGCCCTGTGTCGCGCTTGTGACGATTCTCTCTGACCAATCAGTGGTCATCAGGTGTAATTCATACTGTGCAATATTTTCAGCTGAAATTTCATTTCATTCTCACTGTGCAATATCATTTTTCCACTTGTGCAATTTCTTAATAGTCAGTTTATTATCAATACTGTATATACTACTACTATTTTTATACTTCCTTCTTCTTAAATGGTTCATATTTTGTTTCACTTTCTTTAGCTCTTTTTTTTACTGAGTTAGCTGATGCTTCTTGTTTTTTGCACTGTCACCTTTGCTACTGTACACTGCAAATTTCCCCACTGTGGGACTAATAAAGGAATATCTTATCTTATCTTATTTGGAATTTAGCATCTTTAACCTTGAATGCACTCCCTACCAGCCTCACTGAAAAGCTGTTGACATTATCCTGTTTTTTTTTTGTCATTTAAGAATTATGTTCTGAATCATTATGAGTGAGAAAACAAACAAAGAGGCTACCAGGTGAGTAACGTCCTCATTTCAAAAAGGTTCACCTAAGTAGGCGGTCTTCTTCTGTAGGTTGGTCACAGGACAGTCCTTGTGGGCGAGCAGCAGCTGCTTCAAATGAGCCACCTCGTTCCGCAACAGAGACACTTCATTCTGAAGGATCAAAAAATAAAGACTTTTCAATAACTCATTGGGAATTCATATCATAGTTCATGCAGAATACCCAAAAGAAAAATCATCACAAACGTTGGGTCATATTATTCAAAACAGAGAGAGCATGCAATTTTTTCCCCTTAATGGATTTTTAATGTATTTCAGCTCTAAACAGTCTGGGTTCCACGACAGTACAGCTGGCGGTAGGGAAGTGGTCATGTCGTGAAACCACCACCAAATAACACAATGATGTGAAACAAGTCATAATGACTCCCACAGTTTCAAGTCCTGTAACTTCAACCACTTGTAAAATTACCCAATACTGCCTGAAACTGATGGAAAACACCTCACAAACTTCCACAACTAGTTGAAAGCCTGTCAACTGTGCACAGTGAGTGTGACTGTGCACACTCAACACACTAACACAGGTCTCCCTACAGGCTACATCTCATCCCAACCCTGCGCCCACCCACTCCAGGAGGCCCACTTACCGACAGCGAGACGTTCATGTTGCAGAGCTCCTCGGCCTTCTTCTCTAGGGAGTTGACCCACAGTTTGCGTTTCTGTCTGCAGCGCGATGCAGCGGCCCGATTCCTCTCGAGGAAGCGCTGCCTTCTCTCATCTGGGTCATCTTCTGCCGTCCGCCGCCGCCGCCCACCTGTAGGCTGTGCTGGAGATACCTAGAGGGAGAGCAGGGTAAGGGTGAGAAGGAAACAGAGAGACAAGGGAGGGGAGCGGAAGAAAGACGAGAAAGAAAAGGGAAGTTTGAGTCATAGTTTCATTATTTTAGTCAGAGTACATTATAGTCATCTCACTACAAGAAGTACAACCCAGTTTTCTGTAACTAAAGCAGGTGATAAGCCATACATAAGACATGCTTGGCTCAGTTACTTTTGGTCATTTCTTAGATTTTCCAAATTTGAGTGACTTGCCTGGACCTGAAAGTCATGTCACAGTCAGGTCCTTGACTATAGACAACACAGTGTACCTGAGGTTGTGCAGGTGATGGAGCATCTGGATGTTGGACGAGCAGCTGGCTCTGCTCGGCCCTCCCTGGTACCATCGGGCTGCCGCCCATGGCCATAGCCCCCATACTGTATCCTAACGGGCTCTGGGACAGTGCAGCCTTCAGACGCTACAGGAGAACAATGATATGACCAACAGGAATTAGAATACACAGCCCAAACCAACAGTATAAATGGTGTAATAGAAGTAAAAAGGCCTTCACACACCGGGAGCGTGACGAATAAACAACACGAAAATGCGAAATACTCACCTGCGAATATTACGTATCAAAACTATTCATACTGGCAGCGATGATGCGAATTAGCGACAGTTGCAACACTTTTTCAATAAAAGGTTTGAATAGATTCACACAGGAAGCGTACCAAATACTGAGAGAGCACCCATAGAGAGACCCATAGCAGCGTCTGGCAGTCTTTTGGATCTGTCAAACAGTTACGCAGTGTATATGTTCAGGGCTTTTATTGTAAAAGGTAAGAACAGAAGGAGTGGATCTGGTCTGCGTTGCCTTTATGAATAATAAAGTTTGCCGTAATGGTTCGGATTATGGAGCCTCCGTGTTGTTGTACACTATTGTTTACGATTTGAATATGTCCGATCCGCACAACATGCAGAAAATATCTATGCACTGAAAAGGCAAAGAAAGAAACAACACAGCAGGTCAGATTCAATAGCTATAGCACTACATTTTTTGTGTGCATTTTATGTTATAATTTAAACAACACCGCAGCATCATAGCTATCCCAATCCACCTAGACTGCACTCATCTATAGTAACTCATTTATAGTATCAGCAACGATAACTTGGCTTAAACCTTAGTTACTAATCTTCAAACAGCCTAAAGTAAGTTGTTGATCACACTTATGTACCAGATGCACTGTGGGATGAAAGTTGATTTATTTCTAGTGACAAATGTTTGTGCGGCTCAGCTATTTTAGCGATTTTAAAATCAATCAGACATCTGTTTTCTGCTCAATCTCTGATGTTTTCACAACGTAATCAAATAAGCACCAGGTTGTACCGCCCTTCGCCTCAGGAAAAAGTTGACTTCTCTCCGGCATGAATGCAAAAAAGGTGCTCTAATTCTGCAGACATCTGGGCCCATCTTGATCTAATAGCGTCACACAGTTCCAGCTTGTTTTTCAAGTTTTCAGTTTTCAGCAGCACATTCAATCATGTGACATCCTGTTCACTCTTGTACAGGGTTCAGCTCTGGAGGCTTTGTAGCTGATGTGATCCAATTAAAGTTATATGTTGCCAGAACAACTTTCAGATGATGTTGCTTTGTGATATGGTGCTTTATCACTCTGGGAGTAATGATTTGGAAATAACTGATCGGAGGTTAGAGTGTCTTTAGCTTCTGTACGGTGAACATTCCCCAGTGAAACGGAATAGTTGAGCGATGAATGTAGCGGAGACTGCCTCCCTTGTTGCTAATTTTGCAGATAGATTGATAGATGGAGACCATGATAATATTGGTTATTAATTTTTTTAATATATTGTTAAATAGGTGCACAATTTGACCAGGGATTTGATTTAAAAGTGTTAAAAAGGCCTTTTTCATTTAATCTCTTGAAGGGTTAAATAAACAAGTAACTGCAGTAAAAAGTCATATGATGAACAAACTAAGCCAGTGCAGAAGAAAGCTGGAGGGTGAAGATGGAGAAACGAAGAGATAAAGAGATATAAAAATAGAGAGCTAATCTAGTGCTGACCATCTTGGCCTCTGAGTGGATGCTGTAGCCAGAAGGGGAGTTGGAGCCGCTGCTGCTGCCTCCCAGAGGAGGACCGGGGATCCCAGGAATGTTGGGTACCATGCACATGGGTCGGGCCAGCTGGAGACCAGACAAGATGCACAAAGACACACGTATTCACAACTGAGAACAACTTCTTAGTTATAAAATTGAAACATATTCAGACCGTTGGTCTGCCTTACATTAATGACAGACTGCATCTGTACTGGACCAGGGAGCACAGGCACTGCCTGCCCTGAGGGAAGCATCATCATGGGGTAGTGGCTGGTTGGAGAACTAGACAGGCAGACAGGAACAGGAAGTTCAGTCAGGTTTGTATAAATTCCAATTTTATACTACAAAGTAACATAGCAACTATCACCATTTAGGAAAAAAATATCTACTTCAACCTAAAGCTGCAACAGCAACTATTTTGATAATTGATTAATCAGTTTGACTATTTTTTTTGTATTTTTTCAACAGTCAAAATTCTCTGATGTCAGCTTCTTAAATGTGAATATTTTCTGGTTTCTTTACTCCTCTATGACAGTAAACTGAATATCTTTGAGTTGTGGACAAAACAAGACATTTGAAGACGTCATCTTGGGCTTTGGGAAACACTGATCGACATTTTCTGACATTTTATAGACCAAACAACTAATCAATTAATCGTGAAAATACTGATCAGAGTAATTGACAATGAAAATAATCATTAGTTGCAGCCCTACTTCAACCCCTCAAAATCCACACTTACATCCATCATTACTCGTCCAAGCTGCGCACAAAAAGACGGCTCAAACCCACAGAAATGTAGATCAAATTTCACTCAAAAACACATGTTATAATATATAAAAGATGCACATAACAACTAACATATTTCAATTAGTGTAGCCACAAAAAACATGAGAGCATCTTGGGTTTGAAACGTTCACTCATAGTTAAGGATGCCACGATACCAGAAATTTACTAGTCAGTACCAATACCAGTAAAATTCCACGATTCCCAATTTGATACCACGGTAAAAAACTAAAACAAAACCATAAACACTTTGAGCTAGTGTTCATAATTCCCTCACTAATATCTATTTTATATTGCTGTGAAAACATGCAAACAATTGTATTTATTCAGGTTTCTCGACTAAAACTAAATTTTCATGATACCGTTATAATTTACCTTTGCCATCTAATTTTTACTGAACGCATCGCAATGAAACTCAATGTAACCTCCATTAGCCGTTAGCTCTGCAGGACTGTGCTGTCAACACGGACTTGATGTTCATAATGTAGCATTATCAGGGAGAAAATAGGGTACGTCCCCTGGACACGTCAACAGTAAGTTTACTGCATCCTTTTTGGATTTTAGACGCCATTAGTCTAGGGCCCCCCCGGTACCTGCGGTACTGTAGAAAAACAAGTACTGTCAATTTTCAAAATTTTGGCATCTACTTGGTACCGAAGTATCGGTTCTCGTGACATCCCTACTCATAAGCATCATACTGGTTCAACAACAAGCAGATAGGGAATATGTGAAATGTGGACTGTGTGTGGAAAAAGGTGTTTTTTTAAAGCTACTTTTAAGGCAAATCAGGGTTGAAGCGGTCATCAGGGGTCAGTAGCAGGACTCTACTCACCCCAGAGTACGATTGGAAGGCGGTGCCTGTGTGATGACAGATGTGGGTGACGGCATGGTGGGCTGAAGGGCATCGAAGCCCAAGTGTAGTGGGAGGGAACCTGGACGCACAATAGTCGGGGTGGGGGCTGAACTCCTGGGTGGTGTGTCCTGGGAGAATAGCAGTGAGGTATTAGTACATCATTAAAGGGTCCACCCTCCTCTCTATATACCCATTTAATCCCCCCTCCTCCCATTCAGCCCTAACTTCCCCCTCACCAAAGGCTCTATGCTGTCGTCTGAATCTCCAGAGTAAGAATCAGGGCTGCTTGGTGGCGAGGAGTCGACCTCTACAGGTTCCTCTTCTTTCACCTTCACGTCTGATGATGATGATGTCTGCATGGTCATGTCCACGGCCACAGAGTTGGGAGCAGGGTGCTGAGAAGGACAGAGACGGTGAGAGAGAGATAAAGAGCGTAAGTTTACATGTAGAGCTGCAATCGATTAATAGGTCAACTATTAAATCAATCGACTACTTTGATAATCAATTTCAGTATTTCTTAAGAAAAAAAAGTCTGAATTCTCTGATTCCAGCTTCTTAAATGTGAATATTTTCTGGTTTCTTTACTCCTCTATGACAGTAAACTGAATATCTTTGAGTTGTGGACAAAACATTGAGGACGTCATCTTGGGCTTTGGGAAACACTGATCTCCATTTTTCTCCATTTTCTAACATTTTATAGACCAAACAACTAATCGATTCATCAAGAAAATAATCAACATTGATTAATCGACAATGAAAATAATCCCTAGCTGCAGCCCAATTCACATGACATGATACCCCCCGAGACTACAGTACATTTAAAAAAGGACGGTGGTATTTACAAAAACCACAGCATCAGTTAACACTGTATTCAGAGCACTAAAACACACTGACCCATTTAAATAAAATCATCATAACAAGCTGTTGCAATAGTTTACATACACTAAACAGACAAAGTGCACAAAGCAGGAATTTCTGCAGGCAATCTTTTTTGACTACATCAACACTTGAGGTAAGAAAGAAGGAAGTAAATGTAAATGTAATGTTTCACTACGTGGGAGTCTTGCAGAAAATTCCATTGGTTTCTGTAAATAATGATACATAAAAGGCGTAAACACACACAGATGAAAACATTGACAAAATCATCAAGCCTTTCTTACAGAGTTCTTTGCTCTCTTTTCGTCATCGTCTTGATCGAAGGAGCTGGCCAGCTCGTTGAACAGACCAACCTCCTCGCAGTTCTTTAGGAAGCGGGTGGGTGTAGGTGTCTGGTCTGGCAAAAGGGAACGAACAGAGATAACTATTCAAAGCAACGTTTTCACACTTAGTTCACACTCAGCATTGAATATAGAAACTCATCTCATAAATGTGTCTTTGGAGCTGCTTTTCTTGAGGGTGTACTAATAGCGTTGGAACACACTGAGGTATGCTAAAACCGTCTTCATCTGAGTGCAGGGAGATGATATTTAATAAAGACGCTGTGCGTACCTGCTATGATGACAGAGTCAGTCCTAGCTGGTCCGAATTTCAGTGTCATCTCATGCTTGTGTTTGTGCACGGCCAAGTGGTCCTCATTGGTAAACCTCTGCAACAAGTGAACAAGAAGAAAAGGGGGAAGATAAGAACATTATATGAGGTAGCCTTACAGGTAATTGTCTACTTGTACTGCTGATTTGAGAAAATAGCCTATAGAAGCTTAACCCAGATATCATATTGCATAATTGCAATAATCATAGACAGATAATCTCTTGTAGCCCAACACACGCAGCTTATACTGTATACATTATGTGACAAACCATAAAAGGCACTGTATCTGTGGTGTACTATTCCTCGTTTCAAAAAGCCCTAAATGGGCCTTTATAGCCGCAGGACATGGGCTCAAATATCTTTACACAAACTAAAATTATCTAGAAAAAGAAATAGAAAAAAGGGCTTGTATGGATGAGACATGAAATGATTTTAACAGCACACAAATGTAGGGCAAGAGGAATGGTTTATAATGTCAACAAATTGATGAAGATGTATGAAAGCCACTGGCATCTAGGGCTGTGTATTGGCAAGAATCTGGCGATACGTATCATGCAACAAGTGTTACGATTCAATGTATTGCGATACTGTAAGCAAGGCGGTATATTTCGTTTTTGTTTGTTTTTTTATCTTATTTTAGGAAACCCGTCATAGTATAAAGACACACCACCATATGTATAAAATCAAGAGTAAAAAACATCACTATTTGAAACTACTATGGGGACTAACGTCATTATACATTAATACAATTGGATCCACAAGAGTCTCACCTTTACAGTGATACCCAATTTATGTAATCCAAGACTGTTTAGGGACCCCAGTATGCAGAAATATTCAAATACACCATTTTAGAATAGGTGAAAATAACACATTTGTACTGCATGCAAAAAAACTACTTGGTTTTTGCCCCAAGCTGCATGTGATTATCATAAAGTGGTTATGTCTGTAAAGGAGAGACTAGTGGATACCCATAGAACCCATTTTCATTCACATATCTTGAGGTCAGAGGTCATTTACGGCGTTATTTAGGCTCCTGTGCAACATGCAAGTATGACATAATTGGAACCAATGGATTCTTTAGGTTTTCTAGTTTCATATGATGTCAGTATCTTCACTCTAACTTTAAAACTGAGCCCGCTACAACCTCTGAAGGACAGAACAGCAGCCGGGTCCGCCGGCGTGCCGTCAGATTTTTACAAGGTTAGTTAAAAATCAATAGTGTTTTGGTGAAACGAAACAGTATCGCAAAACATAATATCGTAATACTCATGTGTATCCATATTTTCTTACACCCTGATGGCAAACATATAAAAAGCAATTGAGCTGACACATCACAACAGATGCTGCAAATGCAGGTGTAAGGTATTTTTTCCAGGGGAGAACACATTTTTGTCAAGTTAGTCAGAGTATAAAACGTGTCTCAGTAAAGCTCTACATTAGCTTCTGTTCTGTTATTTCCTATCAGGTATCCATAGTGGAAGCTACAGGAGATCTGGCACTTGGGCGAATCAGACCTTCAGTAGAGAGCAGCAGCAGCAGCCATCATCTGAGACACGCCACTTCTTCTTTGGAGAAGTGGCGAGGTGAATCAGTCAGAGGCGTAGGAGGAATAATCTTGGCTCTGGTACCAGCCTATTCACCATTCGCTGCAGCCTATTTTGGGGGCTGCGTTGCAGTTGCGAGTTCAGTCGTGAGAGAGTGAAGTGGAAACACAGTCAAGTGTCAGGGGGCTTATTTTTAGCCCTACCACCAGGCAGCATCACCAATACAACCACATGTCTCATTTGTCTCTTCCCTCTGAACAAGGCAGAGGAAACTATCTCCAACTAATCTCCCCGTATGAGATACTGGCAGCTAGGATTACCCCTCCCCACACAGTACACGCTGGGCATCATATAATGGGGGGCTGTTGTTGTTGTTGTTGTTAACTTGGTAAAAGGAAAACCCTGAGCAAAGCCAGGAGTCAATCATCCTCGTTCTATTATGGGCATGATTCAGACTTTCCTGGTCGACAACTGTTGCTTGTAAAGGGCAGAGCACGTAAAACGACATAAGGCGCTGTAGCATACAGGATGTTCTGTGTCTAAATGTACACAAATAAATATCATTAAACATGATAAATACAAAATGCAGCATGTGTCTGAGCGTCATAAAAATTTGCATAATGATAATGTAAAACTGGGAATTGAACTTCAATACTTTTTGGTACAAACCAAAATGTATTGAAAACTGTCGAGTACCAAAAGTTTTCAATCTAATGCCTGGTCAATTTTGTCGAGTAAATAGATTTTTCTTTGATCAGATAGTTCCTGATTTAAATCATTTTTCTTCCAGTTTTAGACTGTATTTTATTTAAGTGACTTTCTTGTTTGGCTGCTTGTGTCTATACAATATTTAAACGATAGCAGCGAAAAGTGCTAACAGGGCAAACAGTGCAAACAACAGCAACAGTGTTGACAGAGCTAACGGTGTTAACCTGGGGGGGAGTTGGAGGGCGGGCGCTACGTTTCCACGACAACGCCGTCAGTCGAGACGGTAGGGCTGCACGATTATGGCCAAAAAGATAATCAATCACAATTATTTTGATCAATATTAAGATCACGATTGTTTATCACAGTTATTCATTGATTTTAGGGACAAAATATGTTTATTGCACTTTCACATTTAAATAAACAGCACTGCTTTCACTTCCATGTTGTGCTACTTTCCTGCTAACATACAAATCTTTGCATCAAAATAAGACTGGTTTTACTACATGAGTTTTCTATGAGTGGAGCACGCTTTTTAAACGTCATTATTACACGGCTTTGTTATATACTCGATTCTGATTGGTCAATCACAGCATTCTACGGTTCCGTTGCTATCTATAACAGACCGTTGCTATGGGTGCAGTTCTGATCTCGAACTCTGGCTGACTATTTTTGTGTGAAATTATTAATTTCTTAAGTAAGTAGCCGTGTAATAAGCGGAATAATGTACAGCTAGCAGGTCATTGTTGTGAAATGAACCCCTTGAGGGCGATGCAAGACCCTGTCGGGGTTTCTTTCAACAATGACCGGCTCGCTGTACATTACCCCTTACATATCGCAGTTGATCATGTTAATTGTGGGAAGCCCAAATTGTGATCGCAATTAATATAGAATTAATTGTGCAGCTCTACGGGACGGCGTTGTCAGCGGTAACCTGCCGTAGGAGCACAGTGTAGAGTAGCAGCCATTAGCTAGCTAGTGGGTTACACAAACAGGGACTAACATGCACGCGTGGCTGGACCGGCTATGTCAACAAAGCACAGAGAATCTCTGATTACAACACACACACAGAGGGAGAGAGAGATGTGCATGATGATGATCATTATTGGTGCCCTACCCACAGTGTGTGATGCATATGCATGTACGAAAGTCAAATTAATTGTGTAGAGCCAAATCACTCATGACACCTTTCATATAGAGCAAGTCTAGACCATACTCGTTAATTTACAGAGACCCAACATTCCCCCATGAGCAAGCACTTGGCGACGGCAGCAGGGAAAAACTCCCCTTTAATGGGAAGAAACCTTGAACATAACCAGGCTCTAGGTGGGTGGCCATCTGCTTTGACCGCTTGGGTTGAGACGGAGAGTCAGACAGAACTGATCATGAATAGGGCTGCAACTAACGATTACTTTCATTATTGATTATTTTCTAGATTAAGCGATTAATCATTTGGTCAATAAAATGTCAGTAAAAAAATGTACATCACAGTTCCTCAAAGTCTAATGTGGCGTCTTTAAATGTCTAGTTTTGTCAGTACAAAACCCCCAAATATTCCATTTATTATGATATAAAACAGAGAAAACTCCATATTTGAGAGGCTGAAAACAGCATTTTCTGCCATTTTTGAGTGAAAAATTACTTTTATGATCAATTATCACAATAGCGATTATTTTTCTGTCAATCTTCTAATCACATAGGCGACTAATTGTTACAGCCCTAATCATGAAAGTGCAGGTAGGGAGAGCCCGACTGAGCCAGTGAAGAAGAAAAAGTACCACGGTGAATTCCAAAATCTACTAGCCGCTCGTGAAGAAAACCTCATCCCTACTTTCAACCACAATGGCTAACACGGTACCTGTGGTTGGTGGTGCGAGGGGGAAAACTATGCTGTGTGTGTATTGTAGGCAAAGGTCATTGATAAATACCATGCTGTGCCAAGGAAAGGGTGCGACCAAATCATGTGCTGGTGCGACCAACTGAGAATGTTGGGAATCGGGCTGGGCAATATGGAGAAAATCATATATCACAATATTTTTTTTCCAAATACCTCAATATCACTATTGCGACGGTGTTGTAGGGTTGACTATTGGTGCTTTTACAATATATTTACACATTGAGATTTTTGATAAACAATCCTCAGTAATGTGGATATAATGACTAAGTGGGTAAAGGCAAATAATAGTCTGGTAAGTTCAGAAGAACAACATTTTTTACTGTAATGCAGCATTTAAAACCTGGAAAAGATAATACTTATGCCATATTAGGATATTACGTTGTCCAAAATCTAAGACGATATCTTCTTGTCTCATATCACGATATTGATATAATATTGATATACTGCCAAGCCCTAGTTGGTTGCACTGGAAAAGTTAGTCTGGAACCCTGGTGTGTATTGTGAAATGGGTTCGCCCGTTGGTTCAGTCCCACTGCTCTCTTCAACCCCGATTCCAGCAGCTTTTTTTTCAGCGAAACAATCTTTAAATCCACTGTGCGTTACCTGCCCAGCACCAAACTGCAGACACACACAGCTCGCGACTAACACTAGCTCATGAACATGAGCATTTAGAGACCAATACAGAGAGATCAATACAGAGAGATCAATACAGAGTTAAAAGAGGGTGAATATTAGATTTACATTTGTTACATGGACAGAGACATGAAATGATAAAATGAATGATAATGTTGCTCTCTGTAAACAGGCAACTGTTTGCCAACATTCATGCCACAGCTATAGACCTGCACTTTCATCAACATCACTTTGCCTTGAAAAGCTCCCATTTGATTCTGTTGTTTTAACCGCCGACTAAATAAACAATGACATCTACAAATGAAATATGCAGAGTATTTACATCACAGAATCATGTCAAAGGAAAGTTAAAATGTTCAGGGAAGGGTTCCCTAGCTGTCCATAACTTTCTGAGATGAAAATAACCAAACAAATCATCATTTATTTATCCAGCTCACACATGTTTAACTGCTTTACATGCCTGTTGTTCAAACCGCCATGTACAACAGATCTTCTGATCAGAGAATGGACGACAGTTTATGAACTGTTTCTTAACCACATAAAACACTTTGTTCCTCCCACAGAGATATGTAATGCCTCCCTAGCTCTAAGGATATCACACCCAACTGAACACAGGATCAGACAGCTACATCAGCACAACATCAGACATGATGCTTCCTGTATTGAATAATCATGAGTCCTAGAATAACACACTTCTTTTAATTTGCTATGATATCAGACCAAGCCCCGACAATGCACCACGCTACTGGCATGTGAGAGCGCTCTCGGCGCTCAGCTGAGTCACCGCCATGGCTCAAACCTGTGTCTGCAGGCGCTACAAGTCAACAGTGACAGGTTGAAACAATAACTGTGCTCTGATTACTCACTGGAGCTTCCAGAGTGAGTCATTGTTGAAGGAGACAGCATTGTCTCACAAGACAGCATGTTAGCTAGAATGTTATCTGTGTGATGATCATTAAGAGTGTTGCAGAAATCACGACCAGTAAGTTTATTCTAGCGATGAAAAGTGTGATGGCGGACCGAAAGTCTTTTCACGGTTTTTTAGTTCTCTCATAGTATACAGTATATGAAGCTTTATCTACTCAAATCAAGTACAATATATCTTTTCTCTTTTGCTTTCAATTCTTTTAGAAGTAAAATACATTCAATTATAAGTAGTTAGAGTACTCACACAAGGACAATAATACCACACACATGCACACACCTGAAAGCCAGGATAAGGAGGGAGAAGACTCACCTGTCCACAGCCGGGAGCCATGCACACAAAAGGTCGGTCGTCCCCCATTTTTGGAAAGAGCTTGCAATGTAACTGTGGGAGAGGGGAAGAGGAGAACATTGCTGCGGCTTTTTCTCGATTTGTGAAGTGGCAAATCCTGAAAACAACAAAACAGGGATGCTGTGGCTTGTAGTCTTTAGTCTGGAGCAGGAAGCCGAATGCTGTTTAAAAATAACCCTGGCAAAGGAGGAAAACATGCACAGAGGCAGCGAGACGAAGTTTCCCTGGTGATACTTCCTTCACACAGGGGGGCTTCTGGCTGGCGAATGAGGAGCCGCTTACACGAGAGAGAGAGAACGACAGCTAGCGTTTACACAAAGACTTCTCCCTCTCCTTCTGTTTCACTTCCAATCCCTCCTTCTCCCATCACCACTCCTTCTCCTCACCTCTTTAGCACCTCCCAACCTTTTACCTCCATGTACCCCCCATCCAGTCTCTCTCTGATTCAGCTGTTTCCATCCACTTTCTGTGAACTCTCCACACCACAAATATCTTGAAATGGGTACATTAACACTGACCATAGTTATTTTCAAATAAATCCCCTATATCACATTCCCTTTTCATATTGGCTGACGTCTGATTTGTCCCAATTTATTACAGTCAGTTTCAGATTCTGGACTTTAGGCTACCTGGTTTGTTGAAGTACTGATGAGATGTGACTGGTTGTTGTAGATATTCTCATTTTAAATACATAGAAGCCAAACTATTTATTAATTGAAAATTGCAATGAGAATTAATTTCAGTAGATACGATATTTATTTTGTCTGTAATTCAATAAATGAATGTTATTTTCCAGCCGTTTGCTGTAAAAACATAATATGAGGACTTTATTGGGGTGCTATTAACATAGCATAAATATTTGTTAACGCTGTAAAAACAGAGGCACATAAGGTTAGCATTGTTGGCCATTTGAATGAAAAACTCCCAAAGTTTTCCACAGGACTACAAACCAAATACTACATCGCTCTCTTCCTGAGTGATGCTAATGTCAAGAGTTAAACATGCACATGCTTATGTTTGGTTTCTCCTCCTGTTGTGTATGAAGCTGAAGTGACATAAACTAAAGCTGTGGGAGGCTTCACTGCTTCTATCAGCTGTCTCCACAGAGGGGAATAACTCCTCAAACAACGCTGAACAACACTCCAAGTGAAGAAAAACTGTGAAGTGTAGAAAAATAACTTAGAATTTAAATCAGGGAATTGGAGGGGTGGTGATGGCGATGGACAAGGGACATTAATGTTTCAGCACTCTCAACTGGCCCAAAGTGACGTCTGGCAGCTATTACACAACGCTGTCCCACTGACAGTACAGCGACTACCAACATGCATCAAAGACCTTGCTATGTAGAAAGCTTTCAATAAACAAAAGCCACTGACTACTGCAATACTCAATATGGTTTCGCTAAAAGACAGTCATGAGCTGATGAGCAGTAGCGCTGCAACAATTTATCAATTAGTTGTCAACTATTAAATTAATCGACAACTATTTTGATAATCAATTTGAGTATTCTTTAAGAAAAAAAAAGTAAAAACTTCTCTGATTCCAGCTTTTTAAATGTGAATATTTTCTGGTTTCTTTACTCCTCTATGACAGTAAATTTAATATCTTTAAGTTGTGGACAAAACAAGATATTTGAAGACATCATCTTGGGCTATTGAGCAGGGATGGTGTTTGACCTTAATAATTTAAATAGGGCTGTCAATCGATTAAAATATTTAATCACAATTAATTGCAAATTAATCACACATTTTTATCTGTTCAAAATGTACCTTAAAAGGGAGGTTGGTCAAGTATTTAATACTCTTATCAACATTACAGTGGACAAATATGCGTCTTTAAGCAAACGTATGTATATATTTATTATTGGAAATCAATTAACAACACAAAACACTGACAAATATTGTCCAGAAACCCTCACAGGTACTGCATTTAGCATAAAAAATGTGCTCAAATCATAACATGGCAAACAACAGCTGTCAGTGTGTCAGTGTGCTGACTTGACTATGTCTTGCCCCAAACTGAATGTGATTATCATAAAGTGGGCATGTCTGTAAAGGGGAGACTCGTGGGTACCCATAGCACCCATTTTCATTCACATATCTTGAGGTCAGAGGTCAAGAGACCCCTTTGAAAATGGCCATGCCAGTTTTTCCTCGCCAAAATTAATCGCAAGTTTGGAGCGTTAGTTAACCTCCTTCTTGACAAGCGAGTATGACATGGTTGGTACCAATGGGTTTTCTAGTTTCATATGATACCAGTATCTTCACTCTATCTTTAAAACTCAGCCCGCTACAACCCAAAAATTGCCAGTTGCGTTAATGTGTTAGTGGCGTTAATACAAATTTGCGTTCACACGTTATTATCGCAATAATTGTGACAGCCCTGAATTTAATACTTTATGTCTTACATGGCTTTTGTGATCAACCTCCTAAATTTGTACTTTGACTATGATGATACGACAGCCGCTATACTTCTATGTTGTTTTCACTTGTTTGTAAAGCTTATTTAATCATGTTCATTTAATTCATTATTCAATTTAATAAATTCCACTAACTGGAAAGCAACGTTACTTCTACACTGAACTTGACAAGTATTGTAAAATAACTGATTTATTGACCACGTTAACTTCTGCAGTACATACTACATGGAGTGAGCATGTAGCCTAACATTATTGAGTGGGACAGATTATTCATTATGTTGGCGAGGCATAAATGTCTGAAAGTTTTCCCAGTGTTGAAGTCAGTATATTTTCCTCCTTCCTCCCTCTGCCGAGGACAGCTGCCCCTGAGCCAACACATGATTACTGAAGCCTAGCGCTGGAATACAACGCTCTCCCATGACGCCGGGCCTGCAACAGGCCTAACCGTTGTGTCTCTCAGCAGCTCCATGTCTTTATGGAGCGAAGGGGGTCTGCATCGTGTTTGCATGCAAAAGCCCTGTCCCTCTCTGTGCAGATCAAAGGGCCGATAAAGCAGAGCAGCCTGATTTCTTGCAGACCTCCCATGCTCTGGAGAAAGGCAACAGGTTGGTGCCAGGGCCCTCACAAAGTGCTTCCAATCCACTGAGTCTATTTGGGCAAGAGATGTGTCTGCAAACGAGATACTCCGTCTAGCTCGTTATACCGAGGGTGTGGACTGCGTGGGGAAATGGACACATCTGGCGTGAGGAGTGGGAACAGATTTCAGAGTTTACATCTTACTAAAGACATGCTAGACATTAACTTGGCTGGCTGGCACCGACACGAAAAGTGGGATTTTGATTTTGTGGGAAGTCCACCATACATTTGAGACGACGGGTGGAAAATACCATTTGTTTTCATAGCTGCCCAAACCAATATCTTAACCTGATTAAAACAGATGTGTTCGCTTTGTGCTAAGACAATCTATTTTGGAGGAAATCTTCAGCACTATCTGTAATCCTCTGCTAGATTCATATGAATACAGTAGGGGTGGGAAAAAAAAATAAATCGTATTATCGAATCGCAATACAATACTTGTAGAATCGCAGTTCTTAAAAATCGTAATACATATCGAATCGGCACCCAAGTATCGCTATAGTATCGAATCGGGAGATAGGTGTATCGTACCAGCCCTAATGAATACAGACAGAAATGATGCTGTTAATTTACTACTTTGACTGTCAGAAGCGTCTCATGGAGAATAAACTCTTAAGAGTAATTAATGAGTTGACAGTGTCAAGTTTTACTGCACACAGTAAAATCCTGAAATCTGCGAGACACAATAAATCAGTCTGCTAGTGACATAAGTCCTGATCATTGATATCCATTACAGTCTTACAGGATATCAGGTCCACCCATTTTGCCTCCTTTCATCCAAGGTGACACACAAGCAGTCAAAGTGGCCTAATTCCTGTCCCTCTCATTGAGCTGCTGCCAAAAGTCCCACCGTTAACTTGGATTTCTCCGACTCAGCAGGTGTAGGGGAACGAGTCCCAGCTATAATCAGCCACAGCCATCCAGTGTTTGATGCAGCCTGCTAGGAAACTGACTAAACAAACCGTATTAATAGCTCGCGCTGCAGCCATGACTCTGGAATCCGAGGCTTGAATTGCCAGAGGGTAGGGGAGACCCCACAAAAAGAAAAAAAGTGACGGAGAGGGAGGGAGTGACAAAGCTAAAGCCGGTTAGTTATTGATTAATTAAAGGATCGTGGATATTTGCTGGATAACAGGTGACGTCCTGTAAATATGGGCTACAAGCTTCAGAGAGAAGATCTAGGCTGTAACTGGGTGTGTGCAACAGCCAATATGTATTTATGTAAGCAAAGTGAACCCGAGATTTGGTAAATGGAACAAATGAAATCCTATATCCATGTCTGCATAACTGTCAGGGCCCAAAAGCTAAATCCATGCCGAGCTAGCAGACAATGCAGGACAATACAGGATGTTACCCAGCCAGGGCAGTTTTCTAAAATTAAATCAAAAACACTGTGCCGAGCTTATTTGCGGTCTGTAACTTTTATAAGCACTTGCCGTGAGGTTTTGGCTCTATTTCAAAAGAAAAAGACCATGTCACTTGATGTTTTGTGTCTCAATCCTGTACAGCCTCTGGTGCTGACATTAATTTAATTAAATTCTTTATGCTTTATCCTTCTATAGCAGGGGTAAGCAACAGGTATCTTAACCGATGGCACGCTATCAGTAAGTGTGCAAGAGAGGTTTTTGGAAATGTCCTGATTATGGGAGAAAAATTATTTTTTTGTAAAAATGCTGCAATGCACATCGCTTTATGGATGGAATAAAATGACAGATCCGTTGGAGATTAAAATTTTTTAGGGTGTCATAATTAAGCTTAACGTTAACCTTAATGTTGCTGTGGCACACTGATTAAGAAGAACATTTAAAAATGGCACTTCATATCAAAAGGTTGACAACCCCTGCCCTATAAGGCGGCAAAATCCCTTCCCTTCCTGTTGACACCTTATTTCGGAAAAAATATGAACGATAGTCAACGGCAAGAGACAAATCATTTTTGGATCCCGTTTGAATTGCGGCATGAATCACACTTATGATGTTTGTCAATTAAAAAGATAATTTTGCAAGTCAAGAAAGTAGCAGTTTGTTGTAAAACTGTTTAAGACTGTGAAAATACGTAATTAGAAAGACTACACACCGTAAGTGACGTCTCTCTCTCTGAAGTTACGATACCTGTGTGTTTCGTACTGAGATGAACTCACACCAGCAACGGGTCTTGCTCGTTCTTTCGCTTCCCGGCTGATAAAAAAGATCAGGAGTCGCTGGATAAAACACATCAGGTAAGATAACGTTTCATCTGTGCGTGGAACATAGCAGTTAGCTAGCTAACTAGTGTTGGTGACGTATGTTGTGCGAGATGAGAGATGTAGCTCACTAAGTGGTTTCACACAAAACGAAATGATACCACGACTCACAACTGTGACTTTCTTGACTTGCATGATTATGTTTTAAATTGACAAACCTCATATGTGTGATTCATGGCGCAACTCAAACAGAATCAAAAAAATATTTGTCTATCACGGTTGACTACCGTTCATATTTCTTCCAAAATAAGGTCCCATGGGGTCCACCGGAAGGGGAGGGACTACGCCTCTCCGTAGCATTGTCAGTCAAATACTGAATTAACAAACCAATAATAAAACTGACAGACTTAAAATCACGGACATCTCAGCGTGTCCACCTGCCACTGTTGCTGGTAGATTACAAAATCTAGCAGCCACTCTATATTACTATTGTTTTTTTGGCTGGTGCTAATTTCCAACCCGGGAAAAGCATACATAAAAGCATACATGCTCAACACATATTTTTAAAACATTAAATGTGTGATAATGTGATAATGTATTAAGTAGCAGCATATAACATTTCTGTTGCATAAAAAGTCAAATTTCTATCATCACTCAGAGTGGGTCAAGTTGTTTGGTGGGACAAAAACAGGCTGCAGTTTTTCTCTCAGTGTTCTCTATGTGATGGAATGAGGAACAAGTCAACATGCTCAACACATATTTTTAAAACATTAGATGTGTGATAATGTTTAAGTTGCAGCAAATAACATTTCTGTTGCATAAAAAGTCAAATTTCTAGTGGGTCAAGATGTTTGGTGGGACAAAAACAGGCTGCCGTTTTTCTCTGGTGTAACTCTATGTGATGGAATGAGGAACAAGTCAACATGCTCAACACATATTTTTAAAACATTAAATGTGTGATAATGTTTAGGTTGCTGGAAAATAACATGTTCTGTTGCATAACAAGTCAAATATCAATCATCACTCAAGAGTGGGTCAAGATGTTTGGTGGGACAAAAACAGGCTGCCGTTTTTCTCTCAGTGTAACTCTGTGATAGAATGAGGTACAAGTCAACATGCTCAACACATATTTTTAAAACATTACATGTATGATAATGTGATAATGCTTAAGTTGCAGCAAATAATATTTCTGTTGCATAAAAAAGACAAATTTCTATCATCACTCAGAGTGGGTCAAGATGTTTGGTGGGACAGAAACAGGCTGCAGTTTTTCTCTGGTGTAACTATGTGATGGATGAGGTACAAGTCAACATGCTCGACACATATTTCTAAAACATTACATGTGTGATAATGTGATAATGCTTAAGTTGCAGCAAATAACATTTCTGTTGCATAAAAAGTCAATTTTTTTTATGATCACTCAAGAGCGGGTCAAGTTGTTTGGTGGGACAAAAACAGGCTGCAGTTTTTCTCTGGTGTAACTATGTGATGGATGAGGTACAAGTCAACATGCTCAACACATATTTTTAAAACATTAGATGTGTGATAATGTTTAAGCTGCAGGAAAATAAAATTTCTCTCGCATAAAAAAGTCAAATTTCTATCATCACTCAGAGTGGGTCAAGATGCGGAATGAGGTACAAGTCAACATGCTCAACACATATTTCTAAAACATTACATGTGTGAAAGTGTTCAAGTTGCAGGAAAATAATATTTCAGTTGCATAAAAAGTCAAATTTCTATCATCTCTCAGAGTGGGTCAAGATGTTTGGTGGGACAAAAACAGGCTGCAGTTTTTCTCTCAGTGTAACTCTATGTGATGGAATGAGGTACAAGTCTGCCAAAAACATGACCTACATTCCTAATGAAGGTGTTGACATGCATGGGGATGCGGATCCTGGGGCGTTCAACAGATCACATTGCAATACTATGGATATCATTATTACTTGGAGACTTCTTTTTTAGAGGCTCAGACCCAGATTATCATCACAGCCGACTCTACCGCCAAAAAACAGACAGGCAGACATGCTTCCTAGTGCTTTTCAGGCATGTAAAAGGAGGTCAAACTGAAATCCAAAAAACTTTAGTTCCTTCTTCCAGACTGGCTTGAAAAAGTTAGTCTTTTCGTAGCCTTCATTACCGTCTGGCGACACATACGGGCACACTTAGCCCTGCCTTTTCCCGTAACAAGACCGCCTTTTCTTCTCAGCAATTGGCTCCAAGCACGTCAGTCAACAGTATCTATCGCATGCAACGCTTTGGACCCTGTCAATAACATCTTCCAGCTCAATCTTATTGGTTAGAAACCCCGAACTTTTTTGTATCCACGATAAAAACTAATGGTTAGTTAGAGTTAGCTTGCTGTTAGCTAGCCGTTAACAACAGGCCGAACGCACATTCACAATGTGTACTAACAGCGCTACTACCAGCTTCAACCGTGACAACTAACACTCAGTAACACTAGTTTAATTAAATACAAAGCGAGCTGGTGTGTTTTAAAGACACTTTGGAGAGTTAAAGTCACATAAAAGCAGAGAGAAGCCAGCAGTTAGTTGGTTAGCGGACTGACACTCAGAGAGACAGTTGGTCCGAATGAGACGTTTAACTGCCGCTAACACTTTAGATAATTACATAAACGCGTTGTTTTAAACTGTAACAAACACTACAAACTGGGGGAAATGAACGCTACCTTGTCATAGTTTAGTGTAGTCGACATATCTGCGGTGAATTGTGAATTTAAAGGGTAATAAAGTGTTTACAAACTCACCCTTGCGCCCCTCTCTCTCTGGCTCCCCTCTCCTCTCCTCTCTCTTGGAATTTGACACTCCCCTCGACGTCAAGTTATCGCGAGAGTTCACATCGCAGTTCTCGTAGTAGCCAGAGGTGAAGAAATGGAGCCAGAGACGTCGGTTGCATGTAGGCTCCTGATTTTCAGAAAGAAAATTCATTTCATTCTCACTGTGCAATTTAATTTCTCCACATGTGCAATTTTGTTAATACTGTATATATATTTACCAATGTATTGCTGACTGCACATATGTCCATATCACATTTATTTATTGCACATTCTACATTTATTTATTGACGGACTGTATACACTATGTTTACCCATTCACTCTGTATCTTTTATATCTCTATTATTGCCTTTATAATTTTTGTATACCTTTACCTCTCCTGTGATTCACTCTGTTTGCTGATGTTGCTGCTTTGACACCTGAATTTCCCTCTGGGGATTAATAAAGGTTCATTATTATCTTATCTTATCTTATCTTATATACTGCTCCTATTTTTATACTTCCTTCTATTTAAATTGCTCATATTTTGTTTCTCTTTGTTTAGCTCTTTTTTTTTTTTTTTTTTTTTTTTTTACTGTGTTACCAGATGTTTCTTTTTGTTGCACAATTCCATTTTTACAAATCCACAGGGAGCCACAGGAGAGGGGCTAAAGAGCCGCATGTGGCTCCAGAGCCACAGGTTGCTGACCCCTGCCCTATCTAAATACTATGGGGGCACCACTCTGAAGTTAATGAAACCCAAATATGCCATAGATCTCTTTATATTACTTGAAAGTTAAGTCGCTTAATCTTTGTTTTATTTATGTCATGCTTTTTTTATGATTTAATGATTTATTCTGCTTCCTTCTTGAGGCTGTCAAACTCCACAACCAGTAGACCACTTACACACCAACAACTGACAATAACTGCACTATACTGTATGCTGACTGTGCAATATCATTACTACTCAGGTGTAATTCATACTGTGCAATATTTTCAGGTGGAATTTCGTTTCATCCTCACTGTGCAATATAGTTTTTCCACTTGTGCAATTTTGTTAATAGTCTGTTTATTGTCAATACTGTATATACAGCTCCTATTTTTATACTTCCTTCTATTTAAATGGTTCATATTTTGTTACACTTTGTTTAGCTCTTTTTTTTACTGTGTTAGCTGATGCATCTTGTTTTTTGCACTATCCCCTTTGCTGCTGTACACTGCACATTTCCCCACTGCAGGACTAATAAAGGAATATCGTATCTCATCTTACTTTTTATTTATTTACTTTTTTTAAATTATTGTCTGTGTGAATGTTTTATGTCTAATGTGATATCTGCTCAGTTTTGAAGATGATAATTTGCAATTGTAATGATTTCCTTATTATTTGTAAATTCATCTCATCTTATAAATAAAAAAAATAAAAATATGGAGGCACCATATTTGGTAACAGCCATCAAACTAAAGTATATGATGGAGTATTGTATATAGCAGCTGCCAGGTGAGTCCAAACAAGTTATTATTCTGTATATTTGTCTTCATGATGAAAGAATTCCCCTCATAATAGTAAATTGTTCAAGACAATCACAAAGACAACATTATCTCTATTAATTGGATGGGTGGGTGACACTTTAGGCATGTAAGTGATCAAATGTGTCTCCCTAATAAGCAGTTGAGTGCATATAAGAAAATGTGGTCCATGATTAAGATACTGCATATTTATATTGAACTTTTTCTTATGAAGCTCGTTAGAAGTTTAGGTTGTTATTGGGGGAGTTTCCTTTACCCAAATTGAGGGTCTAAGGATGGTAGGAGGGTGTCATAATGCTGTACAGATTGTAAAGCCCAGTAAGGCTAATTTCTGATTTTGTGATATTGAATTGACTTGACTTAAATGTATGCGGAGTGCATATCTAGGGTGAATTTAAAGGGTAATAAAGTGTTTACAAACTCACCCTTGTGCCCCTCTCTCTCTGGCTCCCCTCTCCTCTCTCTTGAAATTTGACACTCCCCTCGACGTTACATTCTCGCGAGAGTTCACAGCTCAGTTCTCGTAGCCAGAGGTGAAGAAATGGATCTAGAGACCTTGGTTGCATGTTGGCAGGGAATGAAATTAGCACCAGCCACCTGCCAAATACAGGGTAAATGTTGGCTGTGGTGACCTTATATTCCTTATATTGAAAAATATTATTTTTTTAAAACAATGCCTAAATTAAAATTGTCAGGGATTAAGGTTACATGATATATTCCATATTTGTACTGTCTGGTACCACTGACTCAGTGTTTACAGTACTAAAACCTTTTAGATAGATTTCAGAAGTGGCCGACAAAGTAGCTAGTAGAAATGTTCAGTGACCTGCCACAGTGGCAGGTGAGGAAAAAACTTAATTTCAGACCCTGCATGTAGGCTCCTGATTTTAAGAAAAAAAATTTAAATTGGAAAAAAATCTGAGATTTCCACAATAAAGTCATAATATTACGAGAAAAAATTCATAACATTACGAGAATAAAGTTATAATATAACGAGAGAAAAGTCATAATATAAGGTGAAAACAGTCATAACTTAAAGAGAAAAAAAGTTGGAATATTATGAGAATAAAGTCATAACTTTACGAGAGAAAAAGTCGTAATACTACAAGAATAAAGTCATAACTTAAAGAGAAAAAAAGTTGGAATATTATGAGAATAAAGTCATAACTTTAAGAGAAAAAGTCGTAATACTACAAGAATAAAGTCATAACTTAAAGAGAAAAAAAGTCGTAATATTGCAAGAATAAAGTCATAATATAACGAGAAAAAAAGCCGGAATATTACGAGAATAAAGTCATAACTTTACAAGAAAATAACACGTAAAATTACTACTTTATAATAATAATATTATAATATTTCAGTCGAGTTAAGTCAGTATTGTATATAGCAGCCGCCAGGTGAGTCCAAAAAAGTTATTATTCTGTATATTTGTTTTTATGATTAAAGAATTCCCCCTCATAATAGTAAATTGTTCAAGACAATCACAAAGACAACATTATCTCTATTAATTGGATGGGTGGGTGACACTTTAGGCATGTAAGTGATCAAATGTGTCTCCCTAATAAGCAGTTGAGTGCATATAAGAAAATGTGGTCCATGATTAAGATACTGCATATTGATATTGAACTTTTTCTTATGAAGCTCGTTAGAAGTTTAGGTTGTTATTGAGGGTCTAAGGAAGGAGGGAGAGTGTCATAATGCTGTACAGACTGTTAAGCCCATTAAGGCTAATTTATGATTTTGTGATATTGAATTGACTTGACTTAAATGTATGCGGAGTGCTGCTGTAAACGGAGGATGACTGTTGTTACCATGTCAATACTTTTCTGTCTTTTTCTACATAAGTGGTTAAATTATATGTTTCCCTGTTTGAATTACTGTTGCATGATGTGTCACAATTCACATGACAAAAGCAAATAGTTGAAACTATTGTATGAACATACGAACGTTGAAAAAGAAGGGGGGTCTTTTCCCCTCTCACTGTGGTTTCCTTCCTGATATTCTCAACCTATTCTCCCTCCTTGGATGTGAACCTCCTGGCTGTGGCAGTACAAGGCAGCGTAGTGTACAAGCCTAAAAACAATAGGCCAACATATTATTAATAAGACATAGAATGAAAGATGCTGCAATTGGTTGAACTTGAGATTATGCTCTTGTTGTGTGTTTGAAATGTATAAAGTGTTAAAGACGAGGCATGTGATGTAATCCACAGCAATTTTTACATAACATCACAATTTTCCTCTAATATACAAATGACACTAAACATCTCATTCAGAGGCTGTTTAACAAGACAATGGATGTGGATCCAGAGAAAAGGCTAGAGAGACCTCTAGTGGATATTTTGAGAAATGAATGTGCTAAAGTTAACTTCTGTATTCCTTGTAAACATTTATTTTGACCATTTTAATGTTTTTTGGGGTCTTTTTGCCTGTATTTGATAGAGATATTGATAGTCATGAAAGGGAGAGAGAGGGGGGATGACATGCAGCAAATAGCCACGGGTCAGATTCAAACTAGAGCCGCTGCGATCAGGACTCAAACTTGGTACGTGGGGCACCCGCTCCACCAGGTGAACGACCAAAGTCACCACTGTTTTCACAAAGTGAATACATTTTGACAGTGTCAAAATAAATAAAAAAAAATCCATTTTCAGGTGTTATTTATTACCCCTCTAATATCATAAATTCTTTAGGGGCCAAGTAGTTGAAATATCTGAGAAACAGCTGTAAATGTTTGATGTGGTTTCTCATATTTGAGCTCCTCTGGTCCTCTCACTGTAAAGACTGTGATTTAGTCTAATGATGAGTGTGATGAGCTGTAATTATACTGTACAGACACTAAGTGATTACAGCTCCATTCAATCAGACACTAACAAGAAGACACTATTTCACACCTAATACAGCCTTTTCTTCATAAAGTTAATATGCATGCTGTTGTATGTAATTATGTTTGATCCAGCAGATAATGTTGTATATTACTTAATATTTTCAGTGACAAAGCAACATGTGTTCCTGTTATTGTCACAATGAGATTTATCAAAACATTGCCATGATGTTCCTAGCAGGTGTATGGAAAATATTAATTTGACAAGCATAAACTGTTTTGATTATGAAAACAGGGAGATTTAATCAAAGTGTATCAAAGGTGCAGGAGAAGCAGAGGTGTAAATAGTTAAAGTAATGATGTCTGAATTCCATTTAGGTTTGGTTTTCAGCTGTCATGCATGCTGACTCACTGTCACACTGTGACTTACTGGGACACTTGAATACAACGGAGCCATTGTTATTGTTATCAGTGTTACCTGTGCTTTTCCTGCTGCAGTCAAGATGTCTGCTGTAAAAAAAAGGCCCATGCAAATAAAACCTCAATCTGATTCAGGCCTATAATATGAAAATGACACAGCCAAATGTTTCAGTAGGGTTTCATAGCCTACAGCTGAGCTTTCAAAGTAGTGTTTACTCAGGATTTGTTAGATGTATAATAGCTGTCCGTTCTTTGAAAAACAACGGAGAGAAGGAAATGAATTGAATATAAAGGCATTTACTTTCATTGACAAAGAAAAAGCACTTTTGCAGGTGTACACAAGACATTATCTAAGGGGTTAATTAATTTTACAGCAAACAAAATCAAGCACAGAAATGGTCAGATTTCAAACAGATACCATAACAAACCTAAATACACTTAGCAAGCTTATTTAGCGAATCTTTCAAGGACAAAAACTTAGTAATCATGCCATTTCATGTTTCTAACATCTAAACATTTAATTTAAAATAAAGTATTTTTTAAACATATGCTGCAAAAATTTGGACAACTGGGAAGCACCTTTGAAAAGCCAAACTTTTGCAAGTTAAGACTGAAAAGATCCACTGTAAAAAAAAATAAAAATAATAACATTTTATTCCTCCTTGGCAATGGCATCCTTCTTTAAAATAAAGCCCAAATAAATAGTAAATCACATATGACAGCAGCCATGTTGACATCACTTTTATCAGTGCTGAATATTTTCAGAGGGCTAGATGGAGGTTGTGTGCCTGGCACATTTTGTGAAACCAATAATAATATTCTGCAAATAACAAATAAAACTGTTCCCATCTGGCACAATCTTTTCTGTTCTAGTCAAAGTGTCAGCTATTTTTTTCTTTCCTTTTTCGTTGGTATAGCAAAAATGATTGCATTGTGAGTTCACTGGGACGTCATTGAGAGAAAGACGACGACTCCGACTATCATATAAACTACGTAACGTTTGTTCCTACTTCAGGAACGGCACCCTCTGACAGCATCGTTAGACATTAGCCCTCATTCATAAATCTTACTTTTAAATCTAATCTTACAATGAGCATACATTTATTTTACCACCAAACTCAACATTTAAGATTTTCCTCATGCTCCATGACAAAACATAATAACATGGTATTTAAAATGTATTAAAATTCAACATTTAATATACTTATTGTAAATTTTGCATATGAAAAATTAATATATTTAAAATGTCAAAGATGCTCTGGCTCTCAGCTGGATGATCGAACACAACTAGCTTCAGATCAATCCCTATGATGAAGCCCAACAACCCTGATGTTATAGGTTCTTTCTGTATTGCATGCAGGGTGGACTGAGACTTTTTTAACAGGCCAGCCTAGAGTTACCAAAACATGCATACTTTCTTAGCTGTTTTTATGAAACAATATAAACATGGACTGGTTCAGTCTGCTCATTTAGATGTTATCCAACTACTACATGATAAAAAAAAGACTTGGAGAGGTTTGAACATCTCTCCTGGGGCATAAATCTGTACTCATTTGCAAGGTTTGATAAATAAGGACCACTGTCAGACAATATCCTATAATTCAACGGAGACACTTCCTCGCCAATAAATGCTGTGATGAGCTGTCTAATAATCAGCCAGTGAGGTCTGAGAGCTCCCCAGTGGTTTCACCACCTCAGTCTCTCAGCAGCAAATAGTCTTTGATCGTCTCTGGTAAAGGAAGCTCTTTTACAGCCGTGGGGAGAAACTGGACTCCGAGACTCTGACGGACAGCGCAGCGTGCCAGAGAGCGCAGCGTGGGAGCATGAGCCACCATGTTGGTCAGCCTCGCCAGCAGCTGGGGATCCTTACTCAGCTCCCTGGGAAGGGTGCCATCAGCCCGTCGGATCTCAAACCGCCCTGCTGCCCGGCACAGCAGCTCTAGGCACTCCTCCTCCTGTTCAGTGCCCAGGCCCCGGGCCAACAGGGCAACCAGTCGGGAGATTGGGGTCTGGCCCTTCAGGTTGGTCACGTGGACCTGGGCTCCATAGTCTAATAGCACTTTGACACTCTCCAGGTTGCCTTTCATTGCTGCCCAGCTCAAAGGCGTGTCATTGTTGTAGTCCCTGGCATTGGGACAGGCCCCGCTCTCCAGCAGGGCCCGCACACACTCTGGGTTATCTTTGAAGGCGGCCCAGTGAAGTGGAGTGTCCTTATTGCCGTCCAGGGCGTTTGGCAGGGCCCCATACTCCAGCAGCAGCTCCACGCAGTTCTCATCCTTCTCTGCTGCATAGTGCAGCGCTGTACGGTTATATCCATCCAGAGCATTCACCTGATGAGGAAATGTAATGTTAGGAGCAATGTTATGCTAAGGAGTTAACAACGCTATATCTTAGGCGCATGGACTGTGCACTTGACGTTTTGGTTCATGTATGTGCAGCAGCACAAAGTGCAAAGGGCTGGCTGAAGTGGAATATATATCAGAGGGTGTGGTAGTTGGGCACCAAAATAACACTTTCAAGGTCAGGAAAATACCAGACTGTTGTAGCGCTGCTTGCACCGCCACAAACAGAACCCTTCAGTTCAGGGCTTGGTTCACCCAAATTATTCTGGAACTATTTTCAACCAAATAGTCTCAATGAAAACTGTTCACAGTGATTATCTAAAGTAACAGGGACACAGTTTCTGAAAACACATGTTGCTCTCATATATTTTTTTTGTATATAAAAGAATTATGAAATTACCTACATGTGATAGAAGATTTTGGCCATATCGCCCAGGCCTAGTCTATACCTGGACAAATCTAACAAAATCTGTAAGTCATGGCTAGAGGTAAATGAGAAAATGCTTTTTTTTCAATAAATGCAATTTTCCACTGCCACTGATTTCAGTTCATGATAGCACAGTATGACACTCAAAACACTTTGTTTGTGTGTTTAAGTTCTAAGTGGAAACATCTGACACGAGAGAGTTGGGTGTCAAACGGCAAATTTGAATGCCAAAAACTATAAAATTGTCATTATCTCATAATTTCAGTTCCATGTTTGTTCACTGTATGTCTTACATGTTTAAATTGTGCATCAATGTTTTTTGGCAACCCAGTATTCAATTTCAGATGTCAAAGCTTTCTTGAAGAGTTGGACCCTTGCGATGGATTACCTATCACAAGCAAAGTTCAACTCTGCAGGTTGACTTTCATATCATACAAGGGCTGTCTGGAGGGTAGTAAATTATTCTGAAATATTGTGGTATGCTATGGGGAATGGTTCAGTGTGAAGGAGTTATCTATGACATACCTCTGCGCCCTTCTCCAACAGCAGCTCCACACAGTCAGCATCGGCGACCATACAGGCACAGTGCAGGGGCTTCAGTGTGCCATGCATCCGGTTAACATCAGCTCCCTTAACAGGAGACAAACGATGTCAATATAACTGATGACACTAAGAGATATTACTTATTTGAAGTCAGACTGGAAGATGAGGCCTACCTTGCGAATGAGATCCTCCACGTTGTCGTGTGGGAATGAGCGAATGGCTGCGATGGTGCGGATGAGCCGCTCAGACAATGAGTATTTACTTTGAATGCTTTGCATGATGTACCACATAGTAGAGCTCATGTGGAACTGAGGACCATGGCACCCAGGCCAGGGTGACACTACGACACGCTGAAACACAGTTTCAAGAAGTTGGTGTTAAAAGGTGTAAGACACAATGGAGATCCTTGGGCCTTAAAAATAACACAGTAAAACAATAACACATTTAAAAAGTCCCTCAGGTTTTTTTTGTTATTTTGGATGAAAGACCTCTTGTTATGTAGAGGAAAGGAGTGTGTGTCACACCACTATTTCATTATTACATGCTTTAACATAGAAATGCACTTTATTCCTGCACAATTTTACCAGCAGTTTGCAAAATGTAGTGTTGCAAAGGGTTGTTTCATTGTGACAAAAATATGTGCATACTGTAGAAACCTTTACTGTTATATTGAATATTGGGGGTCCAGCAATATCTCCTTTTATTTGGGAGTTTGTTATTAATATAACCTATTTTTTAAATTGACAATGTCAAATTATATTTTAATTTTAATGTTAAATTACATTTTAAAAGATCCCTGAATTCCCTTCTTCTAACCAACCAATATTTTTCCTTTGTCATACAGGTCTAAAGGCCTATGATTTTTGCCTGATTCTCGTTTTTAGTACTTGTACTTATTATTTCTCTATTTTCTGTTTATCTTTCTTGTCTTATGAAAACTCTATGCCATATTACACGAGCGTACTGTATGTTCTTAGTTTGTGAAATTAGTCTTTGACAGTGAATTATGATATTTCCATAACTGCCGGGATGCATTGTTGTCAAGTACTTTGCTAAACTATGTCTCTGTTTTTTTTTACTATGTTTTACTATGTCTAAAATTATTGATAGATACATACAAATCGTGTATTTCACATTACTGTAATTATTTCATGTAATTTGCAGATGTCAGACTCCACAACCAGCTCTGCTCCCAGTAGACCACATACACACCAAAAACTGACCTAATAACCTAATATTTTCAGGTGGAATTTCATTTCATTCTCACTGTGCAATATCATTTTCAACTTGTGCAATTTTGTTAATAGTCTGTTTTTTGTCAATACTGTATATAATGCTCCTATTTTTATACTTCCTTCTATTTAAATGGTTCATATTTGGTTACACTTTGTGTAGCTCTTTTTTACTGTGTTAGCTGATGCTTCTTGCACTATCCCCTTTGCTGCTGTACACTGCAAATTTCTTACCATACAATATGGTGTAACATTATGTTTATACTGCTGTTAATATGAGAGCAAGATGTATAACGTTATTCTGCAGGAAACTGAGTGCCAGCAGAATATCAGCCATATAAACTACACGTAAACAAATGACTGACACTGACAGCTAACGTTAGCTCACTTGCATGCTCCACAACAAAATAAAACAAAAAAAAAGTGATGCGCGTTTTACACCAAGTGATACCTTTTACGTGTCACACCACTATTTCATTATTACATGCTTTAACATAGAAATGCACTTATTCCTGCACAATTTTACCAGCAGTTTGCAAAATGTAGTGTTGCAAAGGGTTGTTTCATTGTGACAAAAAATATGCACATACTGTAGAAACCTTTACTGTTATATTGAATATTGGGGGTCCAGCAATATCTCCTTTTATTTGGGAGTTTGTTATCAATGTAACCTATTTTTTTAAATTGACAATGTAAAATTATATTTTAATGTTAAATTACATTTTAAAAGATCCCTGAAATCACTTCTTCTAACCAACCAATATGTCCCTTTGTCATACAGGTCTAAAGGCCTACTATGATATTTGCTTGGTGTTATGATGTAACATTATGTTTATACTGTTGTTAATATGAGAGCAGATGCATGACGTTATTCTGCTGGAGTGCCAGAAGAATATCAAATATAACTACACGTAAACAAATGACACTGACAGCTAACGTTAGCTCACTTGACAACAACATGCTCCACAACAAAATAAAACAAAGAAAAGTGATGCACGTTTTACACCAAGACAAAAATAACAGATAACTGGTAATATACAAATCACAAAAGCTGCTTGACGCTGTCGGACTGGTTTAGAGTAAAACAAAAATGTACCCCGGCTACATTTTCACCGGCAGCTAACACCAAGTTAGCTCGCTAGCATGTATCCATCTAGCTAGCTAG
The DNA here is from genome assembly GCA_916701655.1 of Sebastiscus albofasciatus. NCBI lineage: Eukaryota > Metazoa > Chordata > Actinopteri > Perciformes > Sebastidae > Sebastiscus > Sebastiscus albofasciatus. The sequence continues at coordinate 36,331 of CAKAOI010046340.1, forward strand.
CTAACGAGCTAACGTTAGCATCGAGGAACAATCGACACTCGTAGGCTAAAAAAAGACTGACATTCACTTTAAATACTTGTTACTGCGCTTTCAAATCATCTTCGCATCAACCATCGATATATTACCGACGCTAATTAGCCAACGTACCGTTTCTGTCCACTGTTTAAAGGCTGTCAGGTTGCCGTAGTGACTGTCTGCTACTCGGCCCGACGTAAACACACAGCGCGTCACAGCTCACGACCACGCCCTCTCTGCCTCGAGCCTTTAAATGTCCCCCGGTCGCTTTTTAAACAAACGGTCGCTTTACTTTACTACTAAGAAACTTAACATAACTTGATATTTTTCAGTTAGTTACTGTGTCTGACTGGAAGAAACCGTCTTCACCAAGTGGACTTGCTTTCCCAAAATAGGTATATATCCCCCGGCATGCCGTGAATGCCTCCAGCTCATGACCATGTTGAGGTAACAGTCGGACAAGTGGCTCCACTGATCACTGCAGACTGACAGGTGAAGTCAAGAAGGAGCCTCTGGCGGACAGACAAGCTAACAAGCTATACCTTACAGAATATAAACATTTAGGTTTTCAGCTTTTCTAAAGTCACAGCTTTATATTTTATCCAGGGCTGTAGTAGACACAAATTGTCAGAGAGGAGCGCAAACGGCCATGATAAGTTAAAGGTCAGATATTCAATTTACATGAATATCATAACAGAGAAAAGCAGCAAATCCTTATGGAGGATCACAAGAGTCACATAAATGGTAATAATAATTAAAAAAATAATAATAATTGGTTATTCAATTGTTGTAGCTCTAAAGGTTATAAAGTCAATAATGGATTAAATAATAATGATAATATAATAATAATAATAATTATAGAATAATTTGTGTCTAAAATTTGAATTCAGTCGTGAAAAATGACCATTGCAATTTCTTAAAGCCCAAAGTGGTGATATCAAACTGCTCGTTCTGTCCAACCAACAGCACAAAACCATAATATATTGAGTTTATTATTGCACAGAACAATGAAAATCAGCAAAGCTTGACAGCTGAGAGGCTGGAAGTAGAAAATGTTTAGTATTTTTTGCTTAAAGGTCCCATATTTTAAAAAATTAGATTTTCATGTCTTTTATATTATAAAGCAGGTTTAAGTTCTGTATAAATACTGTGAAAGTATCGAAACACTTAATCCACAGAGCCCGTATTAAGAAACTGAGCTTTTGAAACAAGCCGTTAGGATTTCTGTCCATTTGTGATGTCACAAATCTAAAATATTTAGACCATTTCCAAGTTTTAAACGTAAACATTCTAAATGTGTCACAGTTTATTTCCTGTTGCAGTGTATGTGAATGACATTAGTTATTAATCAATTAAATGCTTTATTATTATTTACATAACTCTTGTGGTCCTCCATAAATCCTCAGCAAAAGCTGGAACAACTGAATGTTTGTTTCTTTCATAAATTACTTAAATGAATACTTCAAAATATGTTGAGATGTATTTTCTGTCAATCAATGAATCAATTAATTGTTTTAGCAGACTATTTGACCAATATTCAGACCTTCATTATGCAACTGCATCCTGATTTTGACAAGGTAGGTATCATGAGCCAGAGGGTTTGGAGATTTAGATCAAATTAAAGCTGAAACTATTAGTTGATTAATCGTTTTGTTAGTTTTTGTTGGCAACTATTTAGATGATCAATCAATTGTTTAAGCAAAAAAATACGAAACATCTATTTCCAGCCTCTCAGCTGTCAAGCTTTGCTGCTTTTCATTGTTCTGTGCAATAATAAACTCAATATCTTATGGTTTTGTGCTGTTGGTTGGACAGAACAATCAAGTTTGATATCACTACTTTGGGCTTTAAGAAAGTGTAATGGTAATTTTTCACTACTGAATTCAAATTTTAGATACAAAGCTACGTTTTGCTTTATCTAATCCATTACTGACTTTATGGCCTTTCGAGCTGCAACAATTAATAGATCAATCGATTAGTTGTCAACTATTAAATTAATCGGCAATTATTTTGATAATCGATGAGTAATTTCTTAAGGAAAATAAAGTCAAAATTGCAGCTTCTTAAATGTGAATATTTTCTGGTTTCTTTACTCCTGTATGACAGTAAACTGAATATCTTTGAGTTGTGGAGAAAGCAAGACATTTGAGGACATCATCTTGGGCTTTGGGAAACACTGATCAACATTTTTCACCATTTTCTGACATTTTATAGACCAAACTAATCGATTAATCGAGAAAATAATTGACAGATTAATCGACAATGAAAATAATCTGTTAGTTGCAGCCCTACTAACCTTTATACATTTCTGCAGAATTATTGTGGGTCTCGTGAGCATTGTTTATCTCGCAACACAACACGCATGGCTGGATGCAGACATATGGCAATTTGGCAGTCAGAAAGAGAGAAACTTCTCACTTACATTTGAAAATGAGACCATTAGAATAAGCTTTAGTTAACAAAGTGGTTCAAACCCCACCCGAAACCTAATCCTTTGACTTAATGAAACTTGTCGGTGTCAGGGCGTAGTCTAGAGTGGATGGAGAAGTGAACTGAAGACACATCCAACGCCTTAAAGTACTTGGAACAGGCTTCACTGCTGATTCATTTGTATAACACGCTGCAACCCATTCGACCGTGTGTAGTTTACGTTGAAAATACAAGATAGCAGAAAGAAATGTGACACTGAAAAGCCAAATCAAAATAATTTATTTTTGGTGACATTTCATACAGTTCTAGGATTGTGTCTCAAACACTTGGTTGATCCATTACTATATTTCCTTTTGCCACCCCAACCCGAATTAACAGAAAAATAACCCAAACATATGGAGGGGGGGATTCCTGTAGGTATTTGCAAGCCTGTTAACATCAACCATATGCTTCTAAAATGATTTCACATTACTCATGAGTAAGATGCTTTTTAAAAACAAGTTAGTGCATTTATTTAATTAGACTAAATCACTAGCTGCTCATACTCATTAATGAAAAAAGAAATAACAGCCCCAGTGATTGGTTACTCATTTTACTGCATTACTAAACCCAAAGTCAATGCATCAAGTATTTTCGCTCAGCTGACATCTCCAACAGTATAAATGTCATATGCGTGATTTTATTTTTTGCCAATGCGATTTCACACAACTTTGGGGAAACCAGCCTACCAAGATTGGGAGAAAAGCGTTGTGCATCAGAATTAAAATAAATAAATTTTTAAAAAGCAATACATACAGTGAGTCAAACTTCAAATTCTAATCTGTTTTTCAAAAATTAAAAAAAAAGAAAGAAAAAACAAAGAAAAACAAACCAGCAAACTCACCCTAAAAGCACAAAACAATCTGGTGGATACCTGCTGTCAAAAGCATCCCTCTGTATATTCAGTACTAGAACAATTACATTCTCCCACACACATTTTCTAGTGAAGGGTTATCACAATATAGCATAGGCAACTACACCTCTACAGCTTCTTCAAAATCCAGTTTCACTGGGCCAAAAGTTTCCCCAAGACTACATTATTTAGCAGACCTCGTCAATAAAAATCAAAACTTTATCCTAGCACACTATGATCGTAGGCAGCTGGCACATAGCACGTGAAAATGTTTTCTTTATACCCACGACTTGGCTGCCAAATATCATGTAGCTATCACCCTCAGCTAACAGCACTCCTCAGTCTAGTTTTGACACTATGCCATTGTTAAGAACAGTTCACAGATATAAGCTTAACCTGGATATCCTGTGATGATGTAGAAAAGCCAAACCTCACCTAAACCAACCAGGCGCACTGAACAGTCAAATCTTTATCTTTAACCTATTTTTTTTTTCTCTCTCTCTTGGAAAACGTCTACCAAAACAAACATGTAAACAGAGAACCTGACTGATTATCAACAATGTTCTGAATCCATCAGAGCGGGTTCAGATTGATGGAGATAAAACTTAACGTGAAAAACTTTGGACCAGGCTAGCAGGTTCGCCGTGGCTAACAGGCCAGCGAGCACCCCCCAAAGTGGATTTCGGCTTCAAACAAAACCACACATCTGACTTCGGCGTACATCGACAGTTTCTGATAATCCGACTGGTACAATTTAAGCCAATCATGAACCAGGAAATACCACCGTAGAACACATTTCATTAATGTACATTAGAAGACCACACCGTCCAGTTTCGGGACGATGATTCTCTGATGTAAAAATCATCCATTTCATTACATCAGTGCAACAGCACACTGTAGCACTTCAATCAAGTTGCTTGACAATCAATGCATACACAGACATCAGTCAACCCTTCAGTCATACTTGCAAACCTAAGCACACAAGAAAAAAAAAAAACAACTGATGTCTCATTGCGTGTTAGTGATATCTTTGTATATGTACATGACATATATGCATGTTCTTTTCTTCTTAGTGCATATTGTTCTTGCAGACATCTATTCTTTAAAATAAAAAAAAGGTAGAGGGCCGTATACGCGGCCCAGCATCCCACCTCTCCCTAGCAGAGCATAAATGAGACGGCCTCCAGATAAATCACACTTAAATTCATTTAAGCATAATGCCGGAGGCCAAAACAATTTGTTTCCTTTTCAAATCACTCATCAAAAGTTCTTCAGGTGTCATTTTGCCCATTTGTCCTGGATGTCCCGGTCTTATTGTCATTTTAAAAGCTTTTCTTTGGACAAGTTCCAAGGGGGGAAAGGTGGCTACCATAATGTTGTTGCTTTTATGTTATTCATTTTTATATAATTATATATATCCATGTATATATTCATACATCTTTTTTCTATTCATATCAAGTTTTTACTTTGGCGATACTGGTGGGATGTTCTGCTCTTTGCCAGTGTGCCTGTAGCCTCCCTGTGGGGAGCTGCGTCGGGCCGGAGGCGGGCGCCTCTGGTCCCGAAACTTGAGGCCCCCGGTGCCTCTGGGGCCGTTGCTGCGGTAGTAGCCTTGAGAGTCACGTTCACGTGGTGGTCGGCTCTCCTTGCATTCCCATCCCCCCTCCCTGTCGTGGCTTCTCTCTTGCTTGTCTCCGGGACCGCTGCTGGAGCCCGGCTCGTCAGCCTTGTTCACGCGCAACTCGCGTAACGGCTGGCCCGACGCGGTGCCCGTGGAAGCGGGGGCAGGGGCTGCAGGCGGAGGATCCTTGGGTGGCCGTTGGCACACCTCGGCGTAGCTGAGCTTACGTGGCTCCTGAACCAAAGTAGGGAAGAAACACAATTTTAAAAAAGGATATGACACAGACTTCCCATTAGTACATCAAATGTCATGATTTCCACGTTAAACCCTCAGATCTCATAATCTTAACGCTCATCGGGGTAGGAGTGAACGTCCTGGACGTTTGGTGGGAAAGGCCAGAGAGAGATAAAAGAGAGAAACTGAAGAATAGTGACAGGTAGAGAGGAGAGAAAGAACCAAAGCCAGTCAGTCCACTACCTCACTTCCCTCTATGCGCAAAAGATGTCATCATCGGGAAGACAATTATGCTCAATTGCAGGCTGTCGTCAAACAGTCTCACCTGTGCGGGGGTGGGAATAGTGGCTGCCGCAGGGGCCGGCGTGCTGGGAGTCGCTGGCGTGGAGGCGGCGGCAGTAGCAGCAGCAGCGGCAGCAGCAGCAGTGGGCTGAGGCCTGGAGCTAGGCACGGGTTGTGTGGCTGGGGGCGGGTTCACGGTAGTTTGAACGGGCGTGCGTGGAGCCACTTTTGGAGTTGGAGGCTCTGCCCGTTCAACCCTCTTCTCCTGACGAGTGATACTGTCAGAACAAGAGATTCAGACATTCAAGTGACCATTTTAAGATTGATACAGGTGTTTGAGTTCAAGCTAATATCCTGAATAGGACTGTCATAGATAACATTATAACGTGTTAACGATAATTTGTTATGACGCCACTAATTTCTTTAACGCATTAATGCAACTTGCTCAGTTTTAAAGCTAGAGTGAAGATACTGGTATCATATGGAACTAGAAAACCTAAGGAATCCATTGGTACCAACCATGTATTTATCTTTATAATAATCACATGTAATTTGGGGCAAGTCATAGTCAAGTCAGCACACTGACAGCTGTTGTTGCCTGTTGGGCTGGAGTTTGCCATGTTATGATTTGAGCATATTTTTTATGCTAAATGCAGTACCTGTGAGGGTTTCTGGACTATTTGTCATTGTTTTGTGTTAATTTATTTCCAATAATAAATATATACATACATACATACATTTGCATAAAGCAGCATATTTGGCTACTCATGTTGATAAGAGTATTAAAAACTTGACAAATCTCCCTTTAAGGTACATTTGGAACAGATAAAAAAAATGTGTGATTAATTGGGATTATATGGACAATCATGTGACTAATTATCTTATTCGATTGACAGCCCTATTCCTGAATTGAATTGTCAGAGACGGTCGTACCCAGGGGCCGAGGGTCCAAGTGGTTGTGTAGCAGATTTCACTGCTGCCAGGGCAGGACTCGAGACAGCCACAGCCTCCTCTGTGACTGGGGGTTGGCCTGTACCTGGACTCACAGTGGCTTCTTTATTGGCTTGTTCCGTCTATAAAAAAAGCAAGGAGGCGATGCACATTACACCAATGAATTCTCAACAATACTCTCAGTGCTGTTTATCAAACTGTTAGTCTTAATTGCTTCTTACCTTGTCCCTGTACAAACCGCGTACAACATCTGACATTCGGTTTTCCAGCACTGGCTCTCCCTGTGTACTGACCACGCAGCCAGGAAGAGGTGGGAAATTGGTAGCAGCCAAGTCAAATTTGGGTGGAGAAACTTTGATCTCTGCTAGTGGTATCGGCCTCTGAGAAAGGAAATTGAAATGGAGCCAACAAACAGAAAGATCAGGAGATGGTTCACACTTTAAATACAACACACAAGTTTAAAAGACAACATGAAAGTTGGTATTTACCGCAATCCGCTCGTCATCTCGCCTCCTCCGTGTTCCTCTGTAGGTTGTGCTCCGTCTGAAATGCAAATAAAATGATCCGTCAACAGCAACTCGGTCAAGTGTCACTGATCAAGTCACATCTAATGAACAGCAGACATTACAGTCAGGTAAAATAGGTTTACCTTCCACGTCCAGCCATGCCGCCATCGTCACTGGGATCCGAAGAGGAGGAGAGATGTGAGAACGTTGAGCTCAGGTCAGAGGCTGTCTGGACTGGGATGGTAGTGTCGACAGGAGTGGGGGGCTGCGGGCTACGCAGTCCAGTCAGACTCTCCAAGGGGACAGGAGTAATAGATGCTGAGGTCACCTCACTTGTCCTCACCTGGGGCTTCACATGGTTTCTGTTGCAGAGGGGAGAAGGTAAAGATGAGCATGGTCAGCATTAAGTTGAAAATACACTTAAGGCATACTGGTAACCAGTGTTTCCTTTCCAGTTAGCAACAAACTTTGACAAAATTGGAGTGTAAACAATACACAAAAGGACATCATGACATCGTCCTTAAAGTAACTTTACCAATCCTGTTCTATGATACATAAATATGTGTGAATGCTATTAATATTTTAACGCCTTGAAAAATGTCCAGCAGCTATTACAGTTAAGCAGATCTAATTTAATGACATGTTACACGACTGTATGGTCCTTTAAGTGGAGCTTGTGTTTGGACATTAATGTCATCACATATAGAAAACCGCACTGTAATCACAGTGGTTATGACATGGGAACAGACAGCAATAACCCCATATTTTAAAAAATGTTGTTTGTTGTGGGTCCACGAACAATTTTCAGATAATGGAGGCTGAAGCAGCTAAGTGGAAACACTGGTGTTCACAGTTTGCTGGAGGAATAAGACAGCATGCTGTGTCTTCGGGGTGATTGTAGACATGCAGGAGAGGGGGTTGAAGCTGCAGAGACTTTGATGGCAACATATTGAACGTGTTGAAATCTGCAACCAATCTTAAACTCATTGAGAAGAGCTGCAACGCCCATGTAAAAGGTCTTTGCACACCATGTCCGTATGCATTTTTTTAATCTGTCATCCGGTGAAGAATCGGTGTGCACAGAACCCTTGCAGGCCAAGTCTGATGTGTTTTATTATTCCATTCGTTGCGAAAATTCGCAACACAAAACTGAATTAAGTACGAATGGATAGTGCTAGTCCAAAACGGGGCTAATGAATGAATGATATTAGCAAGAAGCCATCGTTTAGCGGCCAAAAGCACAATCCCTACTGTCTTATCTGTCCTACATCCTTTGTTTTGTGACCATCCCCTATTCTGTGCTGTTCTTCATCCACCTGCCACAGTCCATCTTTAAATTCTACATCTCTGTATTCTTTTATTTCTTTATTGTAAAGTGCCTTGTGCTACGAGGCAATTGTTTATGCCATTTTGGATAATGGAGTTTGCACGGACGGTGGCTCTGAGTGGTCAAACAACCCTCTTTTGGCTTTAGACGGATGCATAAAAACCGCAGAAAATCAAACCCGCTCTGAAAACTTTAATGACGGACGAAAGTTTCGGAGTTGCTGTGTTAACATGATTGACACAACGTGAGGTCATATTTATTTTTAAACGTGCGACAACTTCGGATGGAAAAAAAATAGACCTGATGCAAAGACCCTAATACCTAGACGGGCTACTAAGACAGATATTGTTAGACGAAGACCTAGCAGCGTGATAATCATGGACTGATCTTCTCATTAGTCTTTGACCCTCAGATCTCATAATCTGAACGCTCATCGGGACGCGAGTGAAGCTCCTGACTTTAGAAGGGAAGGACAGAGAGAGACAAAGAAAAGAAAAGATGAAGAGGAGAAAAAGAGAGAACCAAAGCCAGTTACTCCACTCCCCGTTTCCCTCTATGCGCATTTTGATCTCATCATCGGGTCTGACTTGAGAAGAGTCCAGTGAGAGGTTTCTTTGTGAAGCTGCTTTTTCACTACATAAACAAACTTGCAACCATGTCATCTCTTTGTGAAAGATTTACAGATTAAAGCTCGACAGCTGCCTGAACTACTCTCAAATCCAAACTGTCAGCATTTCTTTGTTAAAGAATAATAACAACACAGGGCATGTGGTAATACAATCACTGACGAAGAAAGGAGCAGTAAAACTAAGAAAAAACAATGAACAAATAAAATGGGTGGTTAGTTGTGATGGAGAGAAACGGTTACATGTAATAATGTCAATGCAAAGAGGACATTTTGAAACCACGGTGGCCATAAATGGAAAAAGCCAGTTGCTCTAGAGTCAGATAGCAGCTGCCGCCGTTTAGTAGGCAAGCCTGCATTTATCAAATGACAAATCCAGGATGTCCATTACCTGGCAAGATTTACACATCGATGAAAAGGGTCATGGCCATAAAAGTGTGACTGGCCCAGTTATGGATTTAGTCATTTGGCTGTTGCAGTATGGTAAGAGATGAGGGTAGCGATGAAGCTTATTGTACAGTATAACAGTGGTACCTGAAGGCATTTATTACATTCTTTCTTGAATAGAGGGGGACACTGTGGGGACAGTAAGAAGACAGGGAGTGAAGAACAATTCCCTGCTGAGGTCACAGTATCTTCAGACAAAATTGAACTGCAGGTGATCTGATGTTCACGGTTTAACATTGTGCAAACAATGACACAACTGGTAAAATATTCAAATTAGAATATGTTTATGTAAAAACCAGACAAAAAGAAACTCAAACGGCAGCTTACCGGTTTCTGTTGAATGGGCGAGTGATATTAAGAGAATTGGAGCCAGTTTTGTAGTGTCCAGCAGAGCCAAATCCATTCACAAAGCTACTGTTGGGAAACGGTGCCTGCACAACGGGGGAAAAAGACAGTATTTACAAATCCTATAATCATGCAATATATAAATACCATTTGTCAAGTTATTTATTCAGTTTCTGCCACAACGGCCCAAAAATAAATTTCCTGGAAGCGTACAACTCTTCAAAGGGCAGGTCCTTTATTTGGGGGGTTTGGTAAATGTATGTTTAAAAAAAAAAAAAAACAGAACCTAAACGCAGATGGACCCGCCCTATAAAACACTGAATATTTTGACTAACTCATTGTGATGCAAAATATTGTTTATGTCTTGTGACAATTCAAATTGCAAGAAAAGCACAACTCATTTGAATTCACTCAATGCATGTCTCTTACAACAAACAAGATGGCAATCAATTACTGCCAGCGCACAACTTTCAAGAGGCTTTCAAGATTTATTACATGCGTCACATTTTACGCATTTAATGCTGATGACACACAGAAGTAAATGAACACAGGAGATGAATATTTTCAATTGAGGTGCATTAAGGGTGAAGAGTAGCAGGTATATCTCACCAGAGGAGTTTCAAAATACGGTGTGGGCGTAGTCGTCCAGGTTGGTGGTACGATGCCGTAGACTGGGTACTGCTGCTGGGGGTAGACGTGCTGCATGTAGAGCGGAGAGCTGTACTGGGACTGGCTCTGGGACTGCTGAGCGTACAGGCTGCTGTCCATGCTACGGTAGCCATTCTTTGCAAAGAATGTGTTGATGGCCTTTATCCTGGCCTGTCGGCATCAAAAAATGGGAAAAGAGCAAAGAGCGAAATAACTAAAAACAACTTCACAAAAGGAACTCTTCCCAAATGACAAAGGAGTTTTAATTTAACTCACCATAATGGGTTTTCCCTGAAATGTTTTTACTTCCTCTCTCAAATACTTGTATGCCTAGAGGAGCCAAAGGGAGAATCATGAGGATATTCACGGTGCAGCATGTCAACTGAATACTTCAGACAGTGTAAAGAAAAGTGTAATTTGACGTGCGTTACCTGTTGAGCATCCGTGTCTGATTGGAATGTGATGTACCAGTTGTTGTTGTGTGCGAACTCAACACTTATCACCTTTGGACAGTTGTCATTTTTGAACAGTGACTCCACTTCCTGTGAATTACATACAAAGAATGGTCTCACACTTCAGGTCGACATCTACATCCTCACTACAATCTGATGCTTCCAAAGACAGGCAGGCAGACAGGCTGCAAGTTAGCTTTACCTCAACAGGTGTGGTTTCAGGGACCTCCCTCAGGATGATAATGCACCGCTTGTGATTAGGACGCACTTTCTCCCCTTTCTCATCCACTTGGACCATAGGAGAGGCTGCAAGGAATTCAAGGTATTTAAATATAGACACATCACATATACATGCAAATCGTTTTAACATACACCTTCTTATACTCTCCACTTACATCTCAACACATCCAGGATGAGGTCCATGTCAGTGGTGAGGACCTTGATGCCCTCCATGCTGGCTATAGTCCAAATAGGGACAAACTGGTCACTGTCCATCTGGGACATCAGGTACAAATCCTTTGAGAGGTTTTCCCTGAATCACAAAACAACAAATCCATGTAGATTAGCCTTCTCTTGACTTGGGAAATGACAGGTCCACTTTTAAAATTCTACAGTATGAAAAGTATAAAAGGGTTTTTTGAGTGCTCGTCTCTTACCTCGAGAAATAAAACTCCAGCTCCTTCTTCAGAGACTCTCGTAGATTCTCAGAGGAGATCTGAGATCGTTCTTCAGGTTTGGAATCCACTGAGAGACAAAAACAAAATGTCAGCGGTAATCTGATACAACTGTTCTTAAAGTCTACTTTTAGGATGCCTATTACATCACTGTCATAGAGGTGCTGTTTCTATTGTGTCTGCACGCACAGCCGGCTATGTTTTATAACTGACAGGGCTGTTCCGAGTCGACTCAAAAACGGCACTTCAAAGCGATGAATTCTATCAATGGCAGTCAGGACATCAAGCCATCTCACTCAATCTCAGCAGATAAGCTGATCATGACAATAGAGAGTAGGCTGCTTCATTACCTTTTAAATCAGTCATGTGAGTACTATTTAATAATGAGTACTACTGAGCCTGTGAAAACATTTACATAATGTATTTTGTGACTGTAGTTATAGGACTCAAAGTCTAAGGTCTAATAAAATATACTGTTGTGTTGCATTGTGGGTAGTACCCCTTTAAGCAAAGGATCTTATGAAAGGTGACAACCAGTCTGAACAGGTCAAACAAGGTTTGAACATGTGTTAATAATCCCGCAAGACAAACACAGGATTTACATGTGAACATGGTGAATGAAATACAAATAACTGGATAGGTTAGGTGTGGTTAAACAGTCTCTGTGTGCTCTAAGATTCACCTGGCTGCAAGACAAATACACCGTTGGGGACAATAATGTTAATTGAACCATGTGTCAGGAAGAGCACTAGGGCTGGGTTTCGGTACTCGATACCTTTAAGGTATTGACCAAAACAACCCAATATCAAGTAGTATCAAAACTTCTCCAGTCAAACAATAACTGCAATCGATCCTTTTTGTGCACAGATCTCGAAAAAGATGACGTTGTTTGAGGATGTTTGAGGAAAAGATGTTTTAATCACAGCAAATTACCGCAAGCGTCTTCGATTTATTGCAACGTGTGATTGGCTCACTGCCGCAGAAGCAGCTGCAACCCATATAGTCGAAATTGACTGCCTGCACACAGCCCTGAACACAGATGTCTTAGCCGATGGCTAGCAGCTAACGGGGCTGGCTGCTAACGGGGCTGGCAGCTAACGGTGCTAGCAGCGATGCCAACGGAACCGGAGGGTGGCCGTTACAGTTCCACGACAATGCGGTCCCGCAAACGTGGGTATGAGGAAGGCATTATCAGCGGTAACCAGCTGTATTAGTGCTGTGCAGCGATTAGCTAGGCAGTGGGACACACACAGCTTCCATTCACATGATTGGTATCAAATTAAGTGCTCTATTGGTATCGGTATCATTTTAATAGTACTGGCACTGGCATCGTCATTTTTTTAACAATACCCAGCCCGAGTTAGCACTCAGTGAAATCACCTGCTGAGGTGATTAGTTGGTATGAAAACCTGCAGGCTGATAAAGGTCAATGTGCTGCAGTGGAAAGCAATACTCACAGAACAGTACTGTATTTACTACTGTGGAGACTGTTTATGTCAGACCATACAGTTTTATATCCCATCAACACTAAAAAGGGATAAACGTAATGAAAGAAAAATCTATCCTTAGTTGCAGTCACAGTTGGTGTGTGGAGTCGACTGTTGCATGTGATGCGACGCGACTGACCTGAGGTCCCTGTGGTGGACTCAGCGGGGGAAAAGCCCAACTCTGGAGGGTCCATTCCATTTACTGCTATCTCAGCTGTTGCTGTGGAGCTGCTGTCATCCGGGGCCGTGAATCCCACAGTGTACTGCTTGCACCCAGCAGACGAAGGCTCAGAATAACCTGCGAACAAGGTAGAGTTTTTCATTCAGAACCAACAACAGAACAGTCTTGTTTTTCAGGGATGCTTCACCTGGTCTATAGAAATATTTTTTTCACACTTTCAAGCTCTGTAAATGTGATAAAATCAATTGAGAGTTCTCTGATGGATATTTAATTGGGCTGATGGAAGTGTATCTCACCCTCACTGATGTCTGAGGGGGGCCAATGAGGGCTGGTGGTAACAGCCTCGCTGGGGGCCACAGGCATCTCCTGCCACACCTTGGCATTTGGGTTCAAACCAGCGCCCTTAGAGGTGACCTTCAAAACAGAAACAGCAGGATCAGGCAAGTTCAATTCATATCAACATTAAAAAGCAGAAGTGTGTGCATATTTCAGCTTAATCAAACATTTTACACAGCCACAAAAACACAATGTAGACACTAGTCTGCATTTTTAACACACTACAGTACCCAGTTTAGTATCTATCCAGTCAAGCCATTAACATTCATTTGTTTATCAATATAAATATATTGAGTTACTTTATATAGCCAATATAGAGCACTGAGCAGTAAGCACCAAGCATCTTCAATGCATTAAATAAACCTAATAGCTGTTAAGCGTAAGACCAAACGGCCTTAGGAAATCTATGACTATCAAGGTGGAAATCTGATGCGAACATAACTTGATGTAATTATGGAAATGGACTTGGAAAATAGAAACGTAACAAACAATAAAACACTACTCACCTAATGCCACCATTATGTTTCAACAGGCAAACAAAAACACTTAAAAACACCCCAGAAAATACATAATAAATTCATATAATTAAAACTACTGACAAATGTGTCAGGAACTGAAATTAAAATGTGCCTTTTGTTATTTGGATAAGCATTACAGCAGCAGCAACAACAAGAACTTGCAGATCAAACAAGGAATTAAACTGTGGTCTCTCCAACAATGTGCAGGACTGAGCGTGTGCAAGCTGCAGCCAACCATCACTACACCTGCAGCTGAGTTCACTGATTACATTAACCTTATGTATGGGGTGGGCACTAACTGAAATCACCTGGTGCAATCTTAGGATGGCGGGAACACCTGCATACCATTGGGCCAACATGGCATCTAACTGGAAACCAGAGAAGTGCTATGAAACGAGCCATGGAGGGCCTCTTGACCCCCCCTCCCCCAGGAGAATGATTATAAAAGCCTTGTGTAACCACCAAGTCAATAAATGTTGATAAAACAACAAAACATAATGTTAGAGGAGTACTTTGTGTTACTTTCACCAATATATTTATATTTTCAATGCACATTATATAAGGATTTAAGGATCCGGACTCTCCATATCAAAAGGGCTGTGGACTGGCAGGAGAAATCCTGACCCTGCAAAAGATCTGTGGCCAAGAATAGATCACATACTGTACATATTAAGGCATACAGACACTGATGTGGAACCAACTGTGGATTGTGCTTTTATCCATAGAGTTGATGACAGCTGTTCACCAACTTTGAAACTCCAGTTACTGTCAAATTTTACCAGCTTCTTCTTTTAACAACCGCCACCTGCTAACAGATCCAACCCCCCTTTTATAGCTTTAAAGCACTCTGTCTGACAAGTACAGCTGCCTCAAGACACTTCTCTCCCTCTCTCTACCAATTAAGACTGAGACATGGATGTGAACCACACTGTTAGGCCTCAGTGTCATTCAAAAGGACATTTATGTGCCGTGCAACTTGACACATGGTTTACAATGCATGCTTCTGTGTTACAGGCCGAGGCCAAGCCAAGTTAAAGTCAGCTGACTGCGCAGCACAGCACAGCACAAGCACAGGCCAGGTATTTGCAACGCATGTCTCTGCTAGCTAGCTCAGTTAGCTTAGCTTAGCAGCACGATTAGCTAACAGATAACCGTTAGTGAATGAACGTTTACCCTTCGGCACATAATCTAAGGCATCGATCACCTAGCTACATATATCGATAACCACTCAATCAGTACTTTCCCGATCACAAATACTACTACCACCAATGTACAGCTGTGTCATAACTTAACTTGTGGGCTAATGATTACTCAGCAAACTACTTAATGAGCTTGCTTCTGTTACAGCATTAGCTTTAGCATTAGTATTAGCTAGCTATGTGTAAGAGCTGCTGCAGTGGAGATCAGGCTGAAGATAAAGTGTGTTAAATGACCTGCAAGTTAGTAATTAGTCGTGCATTATTAATTTAATTTTAATTCTCACAAAGTTCCACATTCACAAGTGTAAATTTACCAAAAAAAGGCCTTATTTCTTTGCATTTATGAAAGAAATGGATCTATATCTGTTAATGTCTTCCTCACAAAACAGAAAAAGCAATGAAAACAATGAATGTATGTAATATCTTTAAAGTTTTTAAGTGAAATTATTGTCATACTCTCTGTCTATGTCTTTTTTTTAATTTATTTTTTTAATTTTATATTGGTTTTGTTTCATTTTCTGTTGTCCTTTTTATGTTTTGGCACAGCTCTTTGTTTATGTTTTTCTTTCTATGCTTCTTCTGTATGTAAATGTTTTATGCTGTTACTATGGATACTGTCATTTTGAAATAAAAAAAGGTACTCTCAAGTGGTCTCTTTTTTTAATTTATCTTTTAAATGTTATATTGGTTTTGTTTCATTTTATGTTGTCCTTTTTATGTTTTGGCACAGCTCTTTGTTTATGTTTTCTCTTTCTATGCTTCTTCTGTATGTAAGCGTTTTATGCTGTTACTATGGATACTGTCATTTTGAGATAAAAAAAATGAAAAGTGCTGTGTATGAGACTGTTTTTTGATAATCAATATCACCTGGAGATTAAACACTAAGATTACACAAATAATCACAAAGTCAAGGTGACAATTTAGTATCTTAAAAATATGTTGGTTGTGTTAATCTTAGCTGTTGCTTATACTGCACTAGAGCTTTTACTCTTGTATGTTATACTCTATTTTAGCTTCTATCCTAGTTTTATTTTCTAATCTTTAATGTTTTTATAACTGTTTTAATTATGTCTTAATGTTCTTTTGCACTTTGTCTTAATGTTTCTTGAATGTTTATGTAAAGCACTTTGAATTGCCCTGTTGCTGAAATGTGCTGTACAAATAAAGCTGCCTTGCTTAATGAATACTCATGCTGCAGAGAGGGGGGGGGGCGTACTGTGCTAACAGGTCCCTCAATGAGCTAGTTAGCTTAGCTTAGCTTAAAGTAGGCCTCAGACTCACCATGCCGCCTGACCCTCCCTCCTCCTCGCTCCCCAGCGGCGGAGCCTCGTCCTTCGGTCCGGGATCAGCCTCCTCCTCCTGCAGCAGCGGCGGCTCTCCGCTCTGATCTGAACTCATCAGCCGCTCCTCCTGACTCACCTCCACTCCGTCTCGTTCTCCTGCCACCACCACCTCCTCCTCCACCTCCTCCTCTTCCTCCTCCTCTTCTCCTCTCCTTGCTGTGGTTCAGCAGCAGAGTCTGGTTCTCTCCTGTTCGACTGTAAACTAGCTCACTAGCTAGCCGGCTAGCATGTGGTGGTGGTGCTAACAGGCTAATGCTAGCAGACCTAGCGTGCTATGAATCAACGGACTAGCTAGCTAGCTCAATGAATCAAACTTAAGACACTAATATAAGTACAAGCGACGCCAGAACCATGGCTCTTCTTCAGACCACAAGTCCCCGCTGCTGTTTACACCAAATATCAATGATTACACCACACACCGGCGCATTCCTGACCGGGCAGACCGGAGCGGACACACTGGGGACACGCACCTTCCTCCTCCTCAGAGCAGCAGCAGCAGGGCAGCACACAGTCCGCCGACGTCCCGGCAGACACCGCGGCACGGCGAGGTCCCGGTGACCTTCTGCAGGAACTATTTCCCTTTCCGGTTCCATACTGTAGTTTTATACAGTATATATTTTATTTTTTTAATTGCCTTTATTTCACAAACTGGTCAAGTATACAGAATAGTCTAAGTATACTTGTCTTATACTAACAAGTATACAGAAAAGTCTAAGTATACTTGGCTTATACTGACAAGTATACAGAATAGTAGAATAAAAATGTGTATACTTTGCCCATACTGACAAGTATACAGAAAAGTAGAATAAAACTTAGTATACTTGGCTCATACTGACAAGTATACAGAATATTCTAAGTGTATATGGCGTATACTGACAAGTATACAGAAAAGTCTAAGTATATTTGGCTCATACTGACAAGTATACAGAAAAGTCTAAGTATACTTGGCTTATACGGACAAGTATACAGAAAAGTCTAAGTATATTTGGCTCATACTGACAAGTATACAGAATATTCTAAGTGTACTTGGCTTATACTGAAAGTATACAGAAAGCTCTATGTATACTTGTCTTATACTAACAAGTATACAGAAAAGACTAAGTATACTTGGCTTATACGGACAAGTATACAGAAAAGTCTAAGTATACTTGGCACACACTGACAAGTACAAGTAAGAATTTATCTTTTTATAATTTAACTTTAGAATAAAAGTAGATGGAAGTGACCTTTTTTATCATTTTAAATACAAAAAAACAGCAAACGCAGAAAGCATTTTAGTCATGTACTCTTGACTGGGGTTACTCCTCAGGACATAAATATTGTAATAAGGCCTTCAATAAGGCAGCAGGTATCTTCAGTTTGAGTTAATGCTCATAAAGGGCGTTCAGTGATTACCTGAAGGATTAATTAATGGTTGCTTGAGTAGCATCAAAAGAAAAAGGAGAGCTGTGATGTAATCACTTCTTTACCCCCCTCTTGATGTAATCAGGATAAGCTGATGAGCCACTGAAAACACTTCAATTAATCCAAACAGCTTGTTCAAAGATAGGTAAGTCACACAGTGTTACACTGACGATTAAATATAATTTATCTCATTGGGTTATCGGTCTAGTAGATAAAAATGTCTCCACTGTTTATGCTCCCTTCAATATAAAGAACATGTGTTTGTAAATGGTGAATCCAGTATTATGATTCAGTGACTATAACCACAGGCAGTGAACTGTTTGATGTGTGACATCTGGACTTGCTGTGAATCTGTTAACATATCCAGACGTCCTACAACATGGATGGCTGAAAATCTCCACAGACATATTTCGTATGTAATTTGGTGACACCATAAGCTAAGTATTAAGTGAAATTAATCTGAAACTTCTACTAAAACTAAAAGCATGTTATCTTTACGTGCCGGCAATTTAGAGATAATTTTCTCAGCAATGATGACAAATATATTAAATGAGGTATTTGAACCTAAAATATGCCTGAAGGAGATCTTTAAATAAGATTCGTCATATCATGTCAGATAGATTACAGTGACTACGTCTCCATCATCTGCCCACAACTGCAGTTGTCTCAATGAATTAGTGGATGTTTTCAGCTTTTACAGCCAAAAAAACTTGTTCCTACTGTATTTCGTCTGTCCTGTATGTCCCAGGGGTGTAACAATCCATCGATATATTGATTTAATAATCAACGATCCAATATATTGATGCAAAGGGATATCATATGATATCGTCTCATATCGATTGCAGGCCCTTGAATTGAATCAGATCAAAATCGTATCGTGGCAGACTTTGTGATATCAGCAAATATCGTACCGTTGTCCAAAGAATCAATATAATATCATATTGTGATGAAACTTGTGATTTACACCCCCTGTGTCCTAAACTCCGCAGCCTGTTCAAATCCTTTATTTGTGAGTAGTCAATCAGCATTTTCACGGTACATATACTAGGATATTGTATGCAAATTAACATGATTTATTTGAATTGTTCATTGATCAGAACAATTCACATTGTGATCCATTTGACATAAAAGACAAACAATTACAAAATTTTAAAATACATCTTTAATCAGTTTCTTGATATCTGATTCACTGAGGGGTTTGAGAGCTACAGAGCATCACTGCAGATTGAGCCTGTTACCTGGACATCAACGATAAGACAGCAGCTCTTTTACCACGGCATGTGGACAGGTTAGTGGGACTAGAAAAAATACTTTGTAATGGAACAGAAAAATTGCCTCGCTCTGTTCTCGGGAGTCTATTTCCCGAGAGGACTCCTCTTCTTGATCACGTGCTCCATGTCGGCGTGTTCGGATGTGTCCAGTTTGATGTCGTACTTGGCCAGGATCTTCATGATGGGCCTGATCTTCATCCACCACTGTGTCTTTGGGATGCGATGCCTGTAGCAGACAGAGGAGGGCTGTTACTCACCATATACTCACCCCTTAAACATGTCTAGTAGTACAGTGAACTATATGGAAAACATGCATCTTACTCGAGATCTGTGTCTCCCTTCAGTTCAGTAAGAGGCTGGAAGGTGAGCGACCTCTTCTTCATGCCCAGCACGCAGGCAGAGTCCGGTGTGTTGGCGAAGATACGACCTAAAGGACACAGGAAGTGAAACAGTTCAATTGACATGCCATGTAATGATCATTACTATATCAAACACATACAAACAGAGTATTATTAACTCTATATATACATGTGTGTGTGTGTGTGTGAGGCCCACGTACCGTGTCTATAACACTCCTTGAGTTTCTCAGTCAGCCACAGAACAGTCTTGGCGCCCATCTTTGTGCCAAAGTTCCTGTCGAAGGGTGTCGGGGTGCCACCCTGTAGTCGATAAAGGACAGACGGGTGCATCATCGATCACATTGTAATATAACAAAAAACGAGAACAAAATCTGTTTCGCTTCATGAACGGACCTGCTGCATGTGTCCGAGGACGTTCTTACGGCAGTCGAAGACGCCTTTGCCCTCCTCCGAGTACAGGTTGAAGATGAAGTCAGTGGTGTAGCTGGCATTAGAGTTCTCATTCCTACAGTAGGATGAAAAGTGACAGACTGTTGTACTGTATGGACTGATAGTAGTGCAATGGTTCAACAAGTGGTTTGGTTTGTATTGCGGTTTTTGGGTCATGGTTTTGGTTTGTTTTGCACATTAGGGAGAAGAAAAATAGAACCATTTCTAATGTGTTTGAACTCAAAAATATATAAATAGACAGATTGATTGATAGTAATGATTGAGCCGAGGCCTATTTAATGGTGAAGTAGGCCTATATTCAGATAATTGCCTCTTCTGTGTCTCTGGCACCTCATCAAATAATTAGCAGGCCTGTTTTTAATAGTGGTGCAACGGTTCAACAAGCATGGTTCGGTTAGGACGTCAATGAAAAGTTCGTTTTTTTTACGGTATGGTTTTGCATTCCTAATGGACTAATAGCGGACTGTTTCCAGAACATGAGATAATTCATAAGGAGTTGTGTTTTGTAGGTACAAAATGTTTTAAAATCCTTTTAGAAATGGAAACACCTGAGAGGGGGTTATGTATGTTTAAACTACGGTCAGAAGGGGAAAGTCAAATCACACATTTTAAATCCCGTTGTTTGTTAACAACGCTCTGCTACATCCACAGTGAGTGGAGCTGTAACGATTAATTGATAGTTGTCAACTATTAAATTAATCGCCAACTATTTTGATAATCGATTAATCGGTTTGAGTAATGTTTTGAAGAAAAAAAAGGTAAAAATTCTCTGATTCCAGCTTCTTAGATGTGAATATTTTCTGGTTTCTTTACTCCTCTATGACAGTAAACTGAATATCTTTGAGTTGTGGACTAAACAAGACATTTGAGGACGTCATCTTGGGCTTTAGGAAACACTGACGGACATTTTTTCACCATTTTCTGACATTTTGCTACAGATTAATCGACAATGAAAATAAGAGCCCTAAGAGTTAACTGATATAAATGCACACATTGCTTGCTTCACCCAGACTACCGGTAACACAAATCATATCGGCTGCAAATCAGGTTCAGAAACCTACCTGAGGATCAAACCTCTTTTCACAGTTGTCTTCATCTTCTCCACAAGATGCTCTACGTTCACCTGTTAGTCCACAGATCACAATCAGGAGACACATCTAAAAGGTGCAGAGACTCTTGCAGCAGGATAAACAGGTCCTGTCATCAGCTCACCTCCAGGTCTTTAATGCTGAATTTCTCCTCGTAGATGTAGGCGGCGTCAGCCCCAGCAGCCAGACCGGCCATGGTGGCCAAGTAGCCGCAGTAGCCACCCATCGTTTCTACGATGAACACACGGCGCTTGGTCCCCGCTGCAGACTGCTTGATTCTGTCACAGGTCTGCAGAAAATAAGAGAAATTAATTAAGCTGTTTTTTTTTTTTTTGTATATATGTGTGTATATCTGCTGTTGAGGCACTGACAGCGGTGATGGTGTTGAGGGCGGTGTCGGCGCCGATGCTGAATTCAGATCCGGGCACGTTGTTGGAGACGGTGGCGGGAATAACCACCATGGGAATGCACATCTCCTCGTATTTCTCTCTGGCCTGAACCATCTCCAGGCCTCCCACGTAGGCCTGTAGCGGGGGAGAAGATGGAGAGTCATTTGATCAGCCTCCACTGACATGACTTCTGGTTTTAAAAAGGAGAAGAATTTCTGTCACGTCTTTTTTTTTTTTTACCTCAAATCCACCGATGATCACCAAAGCGTGGATGTTGAACTTGGCGATATTCTGGCTGATTTCTTCCAAAAATTTACCTGGCAGAGTTCTTTGGGAAACAAATTATACAGAGAAAAGTGTTGTAGTGTTTTGACAAATGCTGAACCAGTGAAAAAAACAAAGAATACCAATTTATGTTTTACCTCTTGGTGCCCAACATTGAGCCTCCTCTTCCAGTCCAGCCAGTCACTGAAGTCCAGGTGATGGGCTCAATCTGCAGTGAGGAAAAATTACCAACTGAATATTTTATCTAATAAAATAACATGGAAAACACGGACGACTATTTGGAAACAAAGACAAATAGCACAAAGTTTGATTTACAATATATATATTAGCGCTGCAACTAAGGATTATTTTCATTTTCAATTAATCTGTCCATTGTTTTCTCAATTAATCGATCAGTTGTTTGGTCTATAAAATGTCAGAAAATGGTGAAAACTGTTGATCAGTGTTTCCCAAAGCCCAAGATGACGTCCTCAAATGTCTCGTTTTGACCACAACTCAAAGATATTCAGTTTACTTTCATAGAGGAGTAAAGAAACTAGAAAATATTCACATGTTAAAAAGCTGGAATCAGAGAATTGTGACTTTTTTTTTCTTAAAAAATTACTCACGGCAATTAATTGATTATCAATATTTGGCAATTAATTTAATAGTTGACAACTAATCGATTAATTGTTGCAGCTCTAATATATATAGAAATAAATTTTCTTGTAGGGTTTGTTATTTAGAGACATTTTTTTAATTAGTAAAGAAAAAAGTTAAGAAAACCAAAATAGAGAACAAACTATTATTCGTATAACCTGACCAGAGTACCGTCAATGTGTGACAGCCTTTTATGTTTAATTTACTTAGTTTTTAACTATGTTTTGACAGTATGGGTACAGTAGCAGGCCTTATACTTAACTCTGTCTACAAATTTCTCTATCTGTCTATCAAATTATAACAAAAGGAGATCTGGAGCAAAGAAGGAAAATGTACACGTACCTGTCCATGAGCCAGACCGTCAAATCCGTCATGGACAGCCAACATGTTGTGACCCTGGATGATTCCCATCCTGACTGCTGACCGGACGGCGGCGTTCATACCAGCACAGGGAGCACCGATGTTCATGATGGCCACGTTGATGTTGCTCTGGTCAGTAAGAGAGAGAGAGAGAGAGAGAGAGAGAGAGAGAGAGAGAGAGAGAGAGAGAGAAGATGTTGGTGTAAACAGTCAAGTCATGAATTTAATTTTCCTAAAGAATAATCTTTATTAACGATGTTAATAGTCTACCTTACTTTAGTATCTGGGGGGTTGATGTGAGCCAGCAGCTTGTAGGTGTTCCAGTTGTTCTCAAAGCTCCTGCAAGTCATAAATAACGTTGGGTGTTAGTAGTTCAGAACAATACACTCCTTTCTTTTCTTTTTTTAAATGTGTTTTATTGGTTTTTAGTTTTACAGACAAGTTCAATGCAAACAACATTTTGTGTTTTACAAACAAAAGAGCACAAAAGGACAAAACATTTATAAAAATTGGATTAAGTGATAACATTTATGTTTTTTTTTTAAATCATTTTACTTTTTGTTCTATGCCTTTCTGTATTTTATGTACTTTGTTCCATGTTTGTACTTCAGCCGGTATATTTTCTCTGTTCAATGCATTGAGACTGAGCCTATATGAAGCCTGGAGTGTGCCACCAAAATTATTTTGCATATCTAATTATAATCAATATATTAAATAAATAAAAAATATATATATTGTAAATAAATTAAAAATAAATCTAAATGATGCATGATAAAGCCCCCAAATAAAAAGGTAATTAAATTTGCCAGGTAATAATTCTGTTTCTGTTCTTCAAATTATGAATTAATAATATTTTATTTAACACATAACTATGTTCATATGTTCATATGTATCATATCTACATAGGGAGCGGATCCTCTTCACGGAGTCCGCCATGTTGCTCAAACCAAACTTCACGTTTTTACGTTACCTGAACCACCGTAGTTCTCCGACATACTTGGAAAAGGGAGGAATGAGCTGAGGAGTATTCAGTTGGTTGCAATCTGAAACCACACCACTAGATGGCACTAAATCTTACACACAGGTCCTTTAAGAGGAAAATACTCACTTTCCTCTGAGCTTGATGGCGTCCTCAAATCTGCCCTCAGCCATGGCGGTGGTCACATCTTTGGTCTGTAGCAAAGAGAGCGACAGAGAGTCTTTACTGTAATGTCAGTGCACATCCTCCAAAAGCAAGTAGAGAAACACCCTGAGAGAGTGCAGCAATTAATAAATTTCACGTACCACTTGCACACACTCCATGAGCGGCAGTCTGACCGCCTGGTTCCCAGACAGGCTGACCACACAGGCAGGAGTTTCTGGAGTGGCCTCCAGCAGCGCCATCACCGCCTCCACACCCATCCTGCTGCCCTGGACAACACACACACAGTCAGATCATCAGTGTGTGTGTGTGTGTGTGTGTGTGTGAGGTGTTCACTGTCCTTTATATTTGTTGTGTTATTGAGACATCTACCAGGATTCTGTC
Organism: Sebastiscus albofasciatus; assembly: GCA_916701655.1. Lineage (NCBI taxonomy): Eukaryota > Metazoa > Chordata > Actinopteri > Perciformes > Sebastidae > Sebastiscus > Sebastiscus albofasciatus. The sequence goes on from CAKAOI010046340.1 coordinate 60,614, forward strand.
GAAGGCGGAGGGCGTTCCTCCTCTCTGCACGTGTCCAAGAGTAGTGGTGCGAGTATCAAAGCCGAGTCTGTCAGTCACCAGCTGGAGACAAATGAAAATCCACCTAGTTAGTGGTTAATGTTGTCTGTGCAACATGGAATAATGCTAAACATTAGGATGAAAGGCTTGCCTTCTTGATCTGGTCAGATGTAATTGGTTTGCCATTTCTGGACATCGCACCCTCAGCCAAGATGATCACATTCAGACGACAACCTCTGGCCCTTTGCTAAAAAAAACACAATCAGAGGAAATAAAGATGTATTTTGCATTCTGACATATGTTGTAGTGTTTACACTGGAAAGTGACTTAATACAGACACACATACGTCCGTCAGCCTCCTGCACAGGTGGTTCTCCCAGTCGTCATCTGGTGGCATCTCAGGAATGAACACCCAGTCTGCACCGCAGGCCAGAGCCGACACCAGGGCCAGGTACCTGCAGACACACAAGATAAACCCATGTAAACTCATGTAAACCAGCAATGTCTGTACAGAATTCAGGCATAAGTATACATTATTTTGAGAGCATCTTGCATCCTGGCTGAATTACAGTAAAGTGATGTAATTTTCTGAACTTAACAGACTGTTCTATCTTTTTTTTATCCACTTAGTCATTATATCAACATTACTGATGATTATTTATCAAAAATCTCAGTGTAAATATTTTGTAAAAGCACCAATGATCAACCCTATAATATCATTATCGAGGTAGTTGGTCAAAAAATATTGTGATATTTGATTTTCTCCATGTCGCTCAGCCTTAAAACAGATGAAAATGTGTTCTACTTTAGACCAGTGATGTTGTATGTTCACTACATATAAACACAGACGTGTCCTTGTTAATACACACACACACACACACACATCCTAATGGAGCAAGCACACAAGGTACTGACCCGCAGTGTCTGCCCATCACTTCCAGGATAAACGTCCTCTGGTGGCTGTGGATCAACAGAGAGCATTTTGTACACATAAGAAAAGAGGAATTGTAAAGAATATTTTGTACAAGATTTAAAAAAAACAATACACATTCTTCATACACTCAAAGTGTCAGTTATCTACTTGTCCTGGCGTATCATTGTGTTACTGTGCATCAGAATAATTCATACTTCACGTCTCCTGTTCTTTCCTGCTGCTGTGATCTAATTTAGATGGATATTAAAGAGAATCTCAGGGTCACAGTGATGACCTCTGACCTCTGTGCGGTCGTGGTGATGGCGTCCACCACCTCGATGATGCGGTGCAGGGCGGAGTCGGTGCCGATGGTCATGTCGGTGCCACAGAAGTCGTTGTCGATGGAGCCCACCATGCCCACGATGTTCAGGTGGGAAGATTTCTTGGCTTCTGCTTCTGTAATCTTACCTGCATAAAATTAAATAAAACAGAGATTAAAAACCATAAAAAGAAACATAATCACTTCATTTACTCACAGCTATTGCTGGTTTTTGGAGGAATTGTATTATTACTGAAGTGTGTTTTATTACTACCTCCCCTCACACACATCTAATTTAGGCTTTTTAGGAAAATAATTGTATCTATGTGTGCATGGTTTATAGATTTGTTCCTTTCAAAACAATTGATCCCAAAAAAAACCTAATTACATCAACTGTGATTTACTGTTGTAAAGCAATAAAACATATGTGTGTATAATCACCTGAAACTAAGGTTTGTTGTGTTTTTGTTAGCTTAGAATGAGCCGTTCATATCTACACAGGGAGCGGATCCTCTTCACGGAGTCCACCATGTTGCTCCGCCATATTTCGACTGTAGCTCAGAATGGACAAACCAAACACTGGCTCTATAGAGAGCCTTTCATGTTTTTAAGTTACATGAAGGCCACTGTAGTTCTCCGACGCGCTTGTGAAACTGCGGTAACGTGGGCCACAGAGTGCAAAAACCGTGGCACCGCCAGGCGCCGTCTGACTTCCGTTGCTCCTAAAGTAGTTTTATTACGGTAAAGATGGCTTCTGAGGGAGGCGAACAGCGTTACCACGGTCTTGCACTCCGGGCTCACGTTACCGCAGTCTTAGAAAAGGAGGAGTGAGCGGAGGGATACTCAGTTGGTTGCAATCTGCAGCCACTTCACTAGATGCCGTTAAATCCTGCACACTGTCCCTTTAATGCATCTAGTTTTTCCTCAGGACTCATTACTATTCTCACAGCCACTACGTTTGTCTCTTTACCAGCCTGGATGAGTTCACTCAGGAACCCGCTCCAGTCAGTCCTGAACTGGTTGGCTCCGGTCAGACTGCCGTCTCCTCCGATCACACACAGGTTGGTGATGCCGAGCTTCACCAGGTTACAGGCTGCCTTCAAACGACCTTCTCTGGTGCGGAAGTCTTTGCAGCGGGCGCTGCCGATGACGGTACCTCCCTGACACGAGAAGAGGAGAAGATACCGATGCACAAGAATGTAATAATGCAGTGATTGCTGAAATTTAATATTTTCCACAACGTTCAACCTTTAAACATTAAACTCTGTGGAGGGATGAGCACATTGTGGAATTACACTCATTAAGATGCCTTGAAGTCACATCAAGCGAGGTTGCATCACACTTTGAGTAAATAGGGAAGGCACTTCAGAAGTGATATCTTTAAAATTTACCATGGCCCATTGCCACTCCGTTGCTCACTTTCACACACATCATAAATCTCAGCTCGTCATTACCTCTCCACCTGCCAGGCCTCTTTAATTAGACAACAGAGATGATTAAAAGAAGTGAATGAATACAGTATTAATGCATCTCCATCATCCTTCGGTTACAGGGCCGAGGCAGCCACTTAATATCATCACTCAAAAATCACTTTTCTCGTGTTGTCAACGCTTGTGAGGAGGAAGCTCCTGGTTCTCAAGTGGAGTAGGTGTGGTAAAGGTTGAAGGATCAGTTCACTCAAATTACAAAAAATACATCTTCTCTCTTTCTTCTAGTCCAGCCAGGCCGATATGTTCACTCTTATCTGGGTTAAAGACATCCGCTTTGCTGCTGCCACCCAGATATAACGGAGGTGAGGTGAATTTTATGCATTGAAAAATTACAGTAGTAATTTAGGCATAATGATGCTTTTGGTTCAGTTCAAAAGTGTCACTCTGCATAATCCACAGATCTCCTCACTGCCAACAGGTTTTGTCGGAGCCACTTTCTACCCAGGATCACCTACATCATATTGGTGTGGCAGCAGAAATATCAAGATGGATATCTCCAAACCTGAAGAAATTAAACCAAAACTATTATGTGACAGGCTGTCTGAGAAAATCCTTTAACCTTTTATAACTTAAAGGGACTGTTTGTAACTTCTTACACGTATAAATCAATCCGGGTCGGTGTCTCATGTACGCTCGCGTGTGGCTACGCTGTTCAGACAAGACTCTCTCTCATCTACAACCGCTTATCCCGTTAGGGGTCGCGGGGGGGCTGGAGCCGATCCCTCGACATTGGGCGAAGGCGGGGTACACCCTGGACAGGTCGCCAGTCCATCGCAGGGCTCACATAGAGACAGACAACCATTCACACTCACACTCACACTCACATTCACATTCACATTCACACTCACATTCACACCTTCGGGCAATTTAGAGTCAACAATTAACCTAACCTGCATGTCTTTGGACTGTGGGAAGAAACCGGAGTACCCAGAGAAAACCCACACTAACACGGGGAGAACATGCAAACTCCACACAGAAGGGCCCTAAGCTGGGTTCGATCCTGCAACCCTCTAGCTGTGAGGTGCCAGTGCTAACCACTGCACCACCGTGCAGCCCCATTCAGACAAGACTCCAACACAAAAAGCACGGAAGCACCAAAACCGCAAAGTTATATCTAGTGAAGCCCGTCTTGCAAAACAGAGTTGGCTGCAGTCAGAGGACGCGGGGGAACCAGAGTCTCTGCTGTATTCTGCTCCTCTGCCTGCTTGCCTTCACTCACACATCGCACTCGTTCTCACTATCTGCTCCACTCTAACGTGCATGCGCACAAACACTCCACACTGCAGAAGAGTTAGTTTAGCTCTGAGAATATCTAGTGAATGTACAGTGGACGTTTGTGCAGAAATAACTGCTGCAGCTCCTCCAGACCAATAGAGGTTTCCCGTGTCTTGTGAAGTGACGGGGCTCTGCAATGAGTAACATTATCGTCTCCAACCAAAACTCTGGTGTCTCCCCTGTTCCCTCTGACCGCGGTCGGGAGGCTGAAGTCGGAAAAGCCAACACTAGGATCAGCAGTGATTCATGGAGAGACCTTCGTCTGGTCAGCTAACATTACTGCCAAGCAGCTGAAATATGGAGTGATACAGTCCCTTTAATTCAACTGACTAAAGGTCTTACCCCCAGACTGAACCCCCCTTCATTCTCTCTTCTTAATATTTTCTCTCTTTCTCTTTCTGTCTTTCAATCTGTTTTGTCTTGTTTTATCATTGACAGGGAACGTTTGTGTGCTGTGTAAGAGGTGGATGGAGGGTACTTTGGGTGTTGAAAAATAAATAAAAGACAAGGAGTATAAGAGTTATGCCTCTAAATCCTTCCTTTGCAACACCGCAGACTGTTTTGTAATAGTAAAATTATATCAAGGAATAAGGTGTAATGATGTTAAACCGGTGTTCCTCAAGGAAGAAATTAAAAACAAAAAAAAATTAATACAAAACTATCTGAATGCCTGGAAACAAGTAAAGGTAAATTACACTTTTTCAGGGGGTTGAACTGACCCTTTAAAAAGTGTTTACTCGGCTGCACATCACTCACCAGCTGAAGCATCATGGACACACTCTCCCATGTGGCGGGGCGAATGTTTTCTCCTCCATCCACCAGACCCTGGTAGCCCTGCAGCGACACGTTAACACACACTGTGGTTCAGTAAAGACAGTTATACCTGATGTACCGGTTTAATGCTGCACTGCCACAAAATGCTCTTTTTCTTTCATAACTTTCATAATACACAGATCACATTTTTAAAGAGGATCTATTATGCACATTTTCAGGTTTATACTTGTACTTTGGGTTTCTACTAGAACATATTTATGCTTTAATGTTCAAAAAACACCTGAACAGACCACTCTGTTGTGATTGGTCAGCCAAACAAAACTCTTCGGTGTCCGCTCGAACTAGCTGAGGGCGTGCCAAACTAGCCGCTAGGCAGGTATTATGCAAATGTGTTGCTTGGTGACATCACCACATTACAGAGGAAAAGGTAGAACTTCAAGCGAGGCGTTTCAGGCAGTTTAGGAGAAGTGTTTCTGTGGGGAAGTAACTCCCTTTGGCGTTGACTTTGGGCTTTGTATCTTTACAGACCTTTTACATGCACAAAAAAACTATATAACATACTAAAGCAAAGGGAAAAAGCACAATAGGTCCTCTTTAAGAATCCCTCTCTTGTACTTATTTGCGATGTCATATGTTGTGTGTACTGTAGCCTGTTTTCAGCATCGTACCTCATGAACAAAGAAGACTTTGGCTCCGGTGTAGAGACCAACTCTGACTGTGGCTCTCACAGCGGCGTTCATACCTGAGACGCACAAATGACACATGATGACCGAGGTCACATTGTAGAACAATGTCAGACACTTCCCGTCAGATATCAGCTTAAGACTTAACCTTTAAGTGACCTGTACGTTGGCACCAAATGAGACGAAAATAGCCATTTGGAGAGGAGAGTTTATGGGAGTGTATGTCTTGTGTACCATCGGATGTCCAGTACAGTAAAGGCCACAGTGTGAGCTTGTGTTGTGGCAGGATGGCATGCTGCAGCTCTTGTTTCATCAGACAGCAGCTGTGGATGGGGGGGGGCGTTACTCTCCTCCATACCAGAAAAAGGTCAACGCCACTAAAATTAGCCGCAAAGATGTGAAATCAGGGAACGCTTTGGGCAGATAACACAAAGTGTTGGAGTCAGGTTTGGAGAGAGGGAACACACTGTGAGAATATGAGACATCGTCCAGTTGAACTTGAGTTGATGGAGTCATTTTATACAGGAGAAGAATGCCAGCTTTTAAGTTTAACAAAGGAAAACACAGTCTGAATGGATGACATCTTAACAAACTCTCAATCTGCCACACAGTTTACTTTGTCTGTCACTTTGTCCGTCACTTGTAAGGACATTTTAAGCTTTATTGGATGTACATCAAACACTAGTGGTGTTGTAAATCTGAGATGCAATCTTGTCATCATCCATCATCAATCAACTGACAGCTGGCCGTCTGTGCCACTCTTACGTCTTGGAAAAATGTAGCTTGCCCTTTCTGTTCTTTGGCTTCTGAACTTCAGATGTCATGCAGATCATTAACATGATACTTTATTGGCTCCCGTACGATTAAAGGCTCCCACAGCTGGTTGGGTTTCAGTGTTGCGTGTCAGACACATCAGCAGGGAAGCTGACAGATTTTACCCCTCCCTCTCACTCTGATTTTGTGTTGTTCAAAATAAAGCTGTGATAAAGCAGAAGATCCTCTGCTTACCTTGGGCGTCTCCTCCTGACGTCAGCACGGCGATGGAGCGCCCGATCCCCATCTTTGAGGGGTCCATGGTTTGATGGAGATCCTTGGACATGTTTCCAGAAGAAGGGGAAAGAAAAGGAGAAAGAACAGAGCTGCTCTTGCTTCACTCTCTGCTCCTCAGGGGAGGTACGAGTGACAGCAGAGGCTTTATAGTCTACTGTTGGCCGAGCCCCCTCCCACTGACACCCTCCACCACTCACTTATTACTAAATATACTCCATCAGGCTCAGTAACCACCTGCAGGGGACAGTTACACACGGGGAAACACAATGGCACATCTGATAGGAAAGTTTGAATGTATTTCAGATTGATTCTTTCCACTTAATACGTACAAATAAACAAAAATAATGAAAGGGATTTAGAAACTTTTGGGTTTATTTTGTCACTGCTACACATGAAATTAGACCCACGAAGAACAGCTCCAGCTCTGGACGACTCCTGAACTCAAACGGTGTGTCAATTATCAATTAGTCGATCAACCAAAATCAATACATTTGATAATCTAGTAATCAAATCATGTAAAAAAAACGTTGTAAATTGGATATTTTTGGGCCGTTTGTCACAACATAAGCTATTTGAATTGGTCTCTTTGGTCTCTCTGGTTGGATTTCAGTGTTGTGTGTCAGACACATCAGCAGGGAAGCTGACAGATTTTACCCCTCGTCTGACTCTGATTTTGTGTTCAAAATAAAAGCTATGATAAAGCAGAAGATCCTCTGCTTACCTCTTCATTCATTATGTTTGACATTTATTAGCCTAAATAAAGACATGTCAGTATCAAGCTGATTCAGCAGCACGGTGTATTTCACATGTACTGTACTGTATCCCAAGTAATTTGACATTGAAAATACTTTTAATAGATGTATATTATGCGTCTATTTGCCTGTAGACGTTTAGTTTAGATGGTTATTCAAGGTTGAAAAGTGAAAGTTTAGTAGTTGTCTAGATTAGGCGTTGTTTCAAACTGTAAATCTTGCTATATGATAAAACAAAATAAACCTGTCCTGTGCTGTCCTTATGTTAAATATTTACAAGTTTTTATGCATTTTTAAAATATGTAATGATGTTTAAAAATCTAAAACCTGGCTATATGTAGCCAATAAATCCTGTGGTCTATATCAGAGCTACAGCATAAAGAGGCAATGTTGAAAAGCCGTCTACTGCTCATACTGTCTTCTCTCTAAACAGGACACTGTGTCGCATGACGCTGATATGTGCACATTGTAAAGACTTGAACTCTACATCTGGTTCAGAGGCACTCTGGAGAATGCAGGACAACCTGCTATATCTTGTTTCATGTAATAAAGATGCTCTTTTTTCCACGCCATGAGAAACATAATCAGGCAAAAGATAAA